>JBAMBJ010000471.1:0-93060 GCA_037043495.1 Drosophila recens | reverse complement strand
GACGTAATCAATGCGAGTTAATGACTCACACTTACTGGGAATTCCAAGTTCATGTGAACAGTTTCAGTTCACAATCCCAAGCATGAAAGTGGTTCAGCGGTTTACCCGGACCTCTCGGTCTAGGAAATACACGTTGATACTTTCATTGTAGCGCGCGTGCAGCCCAGGACATCTAAGGGCATCACAGACCTGTTATTGCTCAATCTCATTATTGCTAGACGCAATTTGTCCATTTAAGAAGCTAGTGTCCTTATAATGGGACAAACCAACAGGTACGGCTCCACTTATATAAACACATTCAAACACAATAAACATTTTACTGCCACCATGAATGAAGGCTATATAAGCTTCAACACCATAATCCTGAAGATATCTATTTAATATATTTGAGTCTCGTTCGTTATCGGAATTAACCAGACAAATCACTCCACGAACTAAGAACGGCCATGCACCACCACCCATAGATTCGAGAAAGAGCTATCAATCTGTCTTACACACTTATGTTCGGACCTGGTAAGTTTTCCCGTGTTGAGTCAAATTAAGCCGCAGGCTCCACTCCTGGTGGTGCCCTTCCGTCAATTCCTTTAAGTTTCAGCTTTGCAACCATACTTCCCCCGGAGCCCAAAAGCTTTGGTTTCCCGGGAAGCGACTGAGAGAGCCATAAAAGTAGCTACACCCAATTGCTAGCTGGCATCGTTTATGGTTAGAACTAGGGCGGTATCTGATCGCCTTCGAACCTCTAACTTTCGTTCTTGATTAATGAAAACATCTTTGGCAAATGCTTTCGCTTAAGTTAGTCTTACGACGGTCCAAGAATTTCACCTCTCGCGTCGTAATACTAATGCCCCCAAACTGCTTCTATTAATCATTACCTCTTGATCTGAAAACCAATGAAAGCAGAACAGAGGTCTTATTTCATTATCCCATGCACAGAATATTCAGGCATTTGAAGCCTGCTTTAAGCACTCTAATTTGTTCAAAGTAATTGTACCGGCCCACAATAACACTCGATGAAGAGCACTAATGCAGGTTTTTAAATAGGAGGAACATATAAAAAAATACAAGTATTTAATTACACATAAGAACTCCACCGGTAATACGCTTACATACATAAAGGTATAGTACTAACTACAATTGTAAGTTGCACTACCCGTATGAAGCACAAGTTCAACTACGAACGTTTTAACCGCAACAACTTTAATATACGCTATTGGAGCTGGAATTACCGCGGCTGCTGGCACCAGACTTGCCCTCCAATAGGTCCTTGTTAAAGGATTTAAAGTGTACTCATTCCAATTACAGGGCCTCGGATATGAGTCCTGTATTGTTATTTTTCGTCACTACCTCCCCGAGCTGGGAGTGGGTAATTTACGCGCCTGCTGCCTTCCTTAGATGTGGTAGCCGTTTCTCAGGCTCCCTCTCCGGAATCGAACCCTGATTCCCCGTTACCCGTTGCAACCATGGTAGTCCTAGATACTACCATCAAAAGTTGATAGGGCAGACATTTGAAAGATCTGTCGTCGGTACAAGACCATACGATCTGCATGTTATCTAGAGTTCAACCAGTGTAACGATCTTGCGATCGCTTGGTTTTAGCCTAATAAAAGCACACGTTCCAAAAGGTCCGTGTTTTAATTGCATGTATTAGCTCTAGAATTACCACAGTTATCCAAGTAACTGTTAACGATCTAAGGAACCATAACTGATATAATGAGCCTTTTGCGGTTTCACTTTTAATTCGTGTGTACTTAGACATGCATGGCTTAATCTTTGAGACAAGCATATAACTACTGGCAGGATCAACCAGAATAATGTTAAGCATTTATGTGTAAATAAATTACATCATAAATTTTTTATTTCTATATATAAAATACATGACAAGGTTATATTAATGAATAAATATGACACGTATATAGAGAAAACGAATATGGCCACATTTAAATAGCAATCACGTTCGTTCGTTATAAAAAAATACAACATTTTTTTATACATATAATTCACCAAATATATACATATTAATTCGTTCAAAAATATCTTTTTATTTTCACATACTTAATATAAATTTTTCACACGTGCACTATTTAAATTCAATATAAACTGAATAAAAATTTATTTTATTTTGATCACAAATTGATAATTTATCACTGTTTGCATATATGTGTGTTAAATATTATATTAAATAAAACCTTTACCCTGCCGATGGGTTACTTCAAGGAATATAATATCTACGGTTTGCAACTTTCTCCGTCGAGGCAAACAGCCGGCAACTAAGCGACTCAAGCTCTCCATCAAAGTTGACCATCATCCGTTTAGATATATGATATGAAATAAATAATAAATTAATAAAATTTATTCCACATCTCTAATCGGGTTGTTGATTTGTTTTTGGTTATCGTGCTGCTGAAAACTTAGAGTTACTTCTTTATGTATATATTGAAAAATTCAATATACCTTGGCTCTTTTCCTCCCTCATTAACTACAGACACGAAAGGGTTGTGTTTTTATCCGCAAGCCAAGTGACCCAGCGATTGAGTACACAAATGCGAATAGGTATTATATGCATATTCAATACACATAATAGATGAGCACACACTGCTCATCATGTATAGGTTTTTTGCCACAATTTCTCAAATTCCATCATTTTTCAAAAGGCAACCTCTTCCCTTATACTTTGCATGTACTATATTAATAATACTTTATTATACTTCATTATTTTTGCACCACATATTATAAATAACCTATGCCGGCAAGACAACACTCCACAGTTATATGATTTTTGTATTTTTAAAATTTTTCATATAACTTGCCTTGCGCGACACCACTCCACTATATAGGTTTCTTGCCACAATTTCTCAAATTCCATCATTTTTCAAAAGGCGACCTCTTCCCTTATACTTTGCATGTACTATATTAATAATACTTTATTATACTTCATTATTTTTGCACCACATATTATAAATAACCTATGCCGGCAAGACAACACTCCACAGTTATATGATTTTTGTATTTTTAAAATTTTTCATATAACTTGCCTTGCGCGACACCACTCCACTATATAGGTTTCTTGCCACAATTTCTCAAATTCCATCATTTTTCAAAAGGCGACCTCTTCCCTTATACTTTGCATGTACTATATTAATAATACATTACTATACTTCATTATTTTTGCACCACATATTATAAATAACCTATGCCGGCAAGACAACACTCCACAGTTATATGATTTTTGGATTTTTAAAATTTTTCATATAACTTGCCTTGCGCGACACCACTCCACTATATAGGTTTCTTGCCACAATTTCTCAAATTTCATCACTTTTCGTATGGGCAAAATTTTTTTTTCATTTTTTTGCACTTTTTTCTTTGGTAATGCATTTGTTTACGTGTTATATGATTATAGTAAACTATTTTACGTGATTATTTTTTAATTTTATACAAAAATAAAAAATTTCACTAAATTTCGTATGGGCGGATATTTCATATGGAGTAACATTTCGTATGAGTTAAACTTCACTTTTTTCAATTTTCTTGAAAAAATTTTTTTTTTAATATTGCATTTGTTTTCGTGTAATATGATTATAAAACACTATTTCAATTGATTATTTTTTCATTTTTTACAAAAATAAAAAATTTCACTAAATTTCGTATGGGCGGATATTTCATATGGAGTAACATTTCATATGAGTGAAATTTAACTTTTTTCATTTTTTTGAAAAAAAATTTTTTTTTATACTTCATTATTTTTGTAATTAACTCAAAACAAAGTAGCTTTCTCACTCATTCACTTTCTGTCACTCCGTATGAACATTGTGAACTGAGTTTGACAAAAACGAACAAACTCAATCAAAATCTTTCGACTTTGCATTCGACTTCGTTAAATTCCTTTCGAACATGAATGCTTCGAACTTCGTTTTAGCTCATTCATGCAGACCTCTAAACGATATGCTTTATTCGTTGAAAATGTGCCTAAAGGACAGAAGGAGGCATCTCCGCTCCATTAAATCTTAAATACTCTTTATCACCATCGCTTTCTTATCAAGATCGTATAAATAAAATTTAATACATATCTAAATTGAGTAACGAGTATTTTGTAGTCGGGCATTGAACTAAACTCGATAGTACAAAATGTTTTTTGAAAAGATAACAAAAATTAATGACAGTTCGTAAATGTTGTAGGTCATGGATCATACATAGATCGTAAGTCATTGATTTATAAACGTATAGGACACAAATCAGACAAGTCAGATTTAAGATTATTGGTCACTTCTTGCAGATCATAGCTCTAAATTAGGGATCATAAATCACATATAATAGATTACATACTATAGATTATAGTTGCCTGATTATATTGTATATTTTAGTTGACAGATCATAGATCACATTTGACAGATCTCGCAGCTTAGAATATCTATAGATCAGATATTACAAATTACTGATTACGGAAAATAAATAGAATAGATATTCCATGTTTAATTTAAGATTATTGATCTTAACATAAGCTACTGATCAAACATAAAAGATCTTAAAAAAAGACACACTGCCTTTCTCTCTTCGATCTTAACTGATTCTTAGTATTTAATGTGCTTATCACGATGTAATTTCTACTTAGTTAAAGAATGTTTTATTGTAACATGAGGCTATGTAATTAATATTTAATATTATTTTAATTTACTTGCATTTAACTATCACAAAATTGTTGAGTTTAATCTAATATCTGTAAGTGTCGTGTCAGTTTTTACCTAAATTGATATATTCAATTCAATTTTGTAAATTGATCTCTATAGATTTGCCCGTGTGGAACTATGATGGCAGCTCCTGCTATCAGGCGGAGGGCAGCAATTCGGACACCTATTTGTACCCGGTGGCCATCTACAAGGATCCCTTCCGACGTGGCAACAACATTCTGGTCATGTGCGACACCTACAAGTTCGATGGCACACCGACCAACACGAACAAGCGCAAGACGTGCCTGGAGGTCGTCAACAAGTGCATCGATGAGGAGCCCTGGTTTGGCATTGAACAGGAATACACATTCCTTGACTTTGATGGCCATCCATTAGGTTGGCCCAAGAACGGTTTCCCCGGTCCCCAGGGTCCCTACTATTGTGGCGTCGGAGCCAATAAGGTAAGGCGATATTTAAGAATTATTGTATAGAATTTCCACTTAAGCTCCATTTAATTGTCAGGTTTATGCCCGCGACATTGTGGATGCACATTATCGCGCCTGTCTCTATGCGGGCATCAAGATATCCGGCACCAATGCGGAGGTGATGCCCGCCCAATGGGAGTACCAGGTTGGACCCTGTCTAGGCATCTCCATTGGCGATGACTTGTGGATGTCACGTTTCCTCTTGCATCGCATCTCCGAGGAATTTGGCGTAAGTTCAACTACAATATACTTAGTATTAAGAAGCTAAGCAATTTCCACATACATTTTTTGACAACTATTTCAACAGCCGTTGTTCATCTGATTTTCATAAATTTTTGTTGTTGATTCAATCAGAGGGAAAACTTCAATGAAAATAAATTATGCTGACGTCTCGATCGGTTAATGAACTGAGAAAATAATTCAGATGCAGTTGTGCATAGTTTGAAAACAATATTTACACGCGCTTAGACCATTGGCTTTTTAAATATTTTTTAATTTTTTTTTTTTTTTTCATTTATTGCGATCGAATTAAAAGGCTGCGATGTTAAGGGTATCTTACAGTCGATCATCTGGATATTTAACAAAATTCTTCCTTTTTGGCTTCGAATTCTTCTAGTTCGTGCATTCTCAATTTATTTTTTATTCTTATTGTGTTTGCACTTCTTTGCCTTGATTGTAATGCCAATCTATAAAACTCTAGTAACTCTAGTAGACTGTTATTGTTATTGATTCTAGTAGACTGTTATTTGATTTTAATGTGGGTAACATTAAAAAAAAAAGGACTTGCCATATTTATGTTATAAGTCACTCAATCAATTGTGAATCTTCAGAGATCCTAACTAATTCAAAGTTTGCTATTCCTTCAAAGATATTCGCAAAATAACATTTTAATCATAATCTTTGATTTATATAAGGTAAATCAATAATAACCATTATAAGCTCAGCCAAAATATTCAATCCTAAAATGAAGCATGTTCGTACTTGAATTTACACCGTTTTGTTCTTAAAATATTATTATTTTTCTTGAATTAAAAACAATCTTAAATTAAAAATACTGGCATTTTATCTAATAATCATAAATTAAAAAAATGAAGAAAAACAAAATACTGGATACTGATATCCGATTTTCATCAAACTTAGTCTTAGTGTGGTTAATTTTATTTCAGAAACAAGTGTTTTTTATGCTAAGCATTGTTCTTAAAATTTACTATTACTGTAAACTTAATCTAGGATGTACAATTAATATTGAAATGAAGTTAAACATGAGAATGTTTTCAGCTAGAAACAAGTACATTTTGGGTTTTATTCAAGATTTTTTTTGTTTTTCTTGCGCCTTAGAATTCCTCTGTTTTGCGAGTTGATTGTGACAAAGCGACAATAAGAGCACACCTAAAGTCAGTTGTTTATATCATTATTTTGCATTCTTAAGGTTTTTTTGTCCCTAATTATTAACCTAAGTTATTTACCGTAGATTGTTGCTACTTTGGATCCCAAGCCGATGCCAGGTGATTGGAATGGCGCTGGGGCCCACACGAATGTGTCCACAAAGTCAATGAGAGAGGACGGCGGCATTCGGGATATTGAGAAGGCGGTGGCCAAGTTATCCAAGTGCCATGCACGTCACATTGTTGCCTACGATCCCAAGCAGGGACAGGACAATGCTCGTCGTCTGACCGGCAAGCACGAGACGAGCTCAATCAACGACTTTAGTGCCGGTGTGGCAAATCGTGGTTGCAGTATTCGCATTCCCCGTGGCGTCAATGATGATGGCAAGGGCTACTTTGAGGATCGTCGGCCGAGCTCCAATTGCGATCCCTACTCGGTGGTGGAGGCCATTTTGCGCACAATCTGTCTGGACGAGTAGACAAAACCATCGCATCACGTCACTTGACTTAGACCCCGACCCCGACCCCGACCCGGACCTGGACCTGGACCTGGACCCGCCATTATCTCCTAGAAGGCGGAGTAAACCTAGGCGAAGCCATTTATATGTATATCCAACGTAGTATTTTTTTTTCTCTCAATCCTAGAATGCGATCCAAAGTTCGAGTTTGAGTTACAATTAAGCAGTTGTTAATGTAGTGGAAATATTTTTTTCCTTTTTTTTTTTGTTTATTGTTGAGCATTGTTGTTAGGTTATAGCTATATTAATTAACGAAATTGCCTTGAGCGTAGGCTTAAAGCTGTGCGTCGAAAGATCGATTGATCCTAGCCCAAATAGGGCCACCACAACAGTACCAAGAAGATGAATACAAAGAGCACCCAACACACCCACCAATCCTAACAATATTTGGACATCACACCGAGACAAACTAAGGAAACCATAACTATTAATGATATTATTTAACTAAATTGTTACCTAAACGTACATAAACATAAATACTATACTTATAAATGTTATATATTTATATATACTCTTTAGCTAAGTAAATGCACTAAAAAAAAACCATAAAAAGAAACTGTCGTTTTATTTGAGGCATAACGAATTAACAATGTAATAAACGTCAACAGCTCCGACCTTGTACTTATAATATATATGTAAATACAAGTCACAACAGCGTAGTTTTTATTATTTTTCTAGTAAATGTATATTCGAAATAGCAAAATAACCAAGTATTAGTATTATATTAGTCATCCTTGATTTTTAGCCAACTTAATATTACACCCCAAATATTTAACTTATGTCCGCATCTTTTAATCCATAATGGGTTATGAAAAGCATACAGTTTGTATTTAGAAAACAATTTTGTGTCTGCAGTAAAAACACAATTCAAAATCACAAAAATTGGCAAAAAATAATCCTGTTCTTTCACTTACTGGAATAGTTTATATTACTTAGCATCCACATTAATATATATTTATTATAGAAGAAATTATTTTAAATGGTCAATTATTGAAATGGTCAATTACACTAGGTTACAGCCAAAATGCAAAGTGAATGAAAGTATTTTTTTCATATGGACTTTGGCCCGCTAAACACGAAAATGGCATTTAAAAATTTTTTTATGGAAGCGTTTTCGAAATATTCGAATTTTTTCGAATTTTTGAGGTTACTCCAACACTTTTGAGTATACTTCCAAATCTACTTGTCTAAATTTTCTATTTTTTCCAGGACGATATGTTAGCTTTCAAGCTCAAAAATCACAAAAAACGCCCATTTTCGAACTTTATAAAATCGCTAGCACCTGAACTGCTAAACTGATCTTAATACTTTATGGAAGAAAGTTGAAGAGAATTAACTTACCTTTAATTTAAGTGCTTGGTTCGCAAATTTAGACAAGTAGATTTGGAAGTATACTCAAAGTGTTGGAGTAACCTGAAAAATTCGAAAAAATTCAAATATTTCGCAAACGCTTCCATAAAAAAATTTTTAATTGCCATTTTCGTATTTAGCCGGCCAAAGTCCATAAGAAAAAAATACTTTCATTCACTTTGCAAAAAAAAAATTTTATTTTGTAAACTAGTGTTATTAAATGTTTTATGTAGAGGGTAATTTCAGTAGCCTCCCTTTTTAACCCGTTACCTAAAAATAATTAAAAGGGTATATTGTATTGGTTGCAATGTATGAAACAGGGGGAAGGATTCATCTTCGACCCTATAAAGTATATACATATATATTCTTGATTAGCATCAACATCCGAGTCGATATAGCCCGATATGTCCGTCCGTCTGTGTGAGCTACCAAATTTGGTACACAGCCCCCCGCAGATTTGCAGGGGTGGGCACTCGAAGTGTTACTAGCAATACGCTGCTCTAGCATCCAAACGGCAAAAGGCCGCGCGCTCATGTTTTGGCTAGTGTTTGTCTGATGAATTTTCTACAAGCTTACAAAAGTATATCGATATATGTCGCAGTTAAAAGAAGTTATCTAAATGGACTTGAAGCGCAAAAGTGCAACACTTGCACGTTTGTGGCGAACTTGAAAATATTGCATTTCCTGATGAAAAATTTTTTATAGTTCAGCAATTTGTAAACAAGCAGATCGATTGCGTATGGTTAAAGGACATATCAGACGACACTTTAGACCAACTCTGCGAAAGCAAGCACCTGCATCAGTGATGGTTTGGGCCACAGTAACTGCCACAGGACGCTCACCACTGGCTTTCATCGAGTAGGGCGTAAAGGTTAACCAACATATCTACCTTAAAAAGGTCTTAAAAGATGCTTTGGTACCTTGGGCACGCAAACAATTCCGTAGAAACTATTAGATATTTCAACAAGACTCGACACAATCTCATTAAGACAAACCCAACGATTTTTACAAAACAACGTTTCCAGCTTCATTTCATCACAGCAATGGCCGCCATATGCCCCAGATTTAAATCCAATGGATTTTTTCATATGGTCCATTCTGGAGGCCAAAGTGTCAACTAAAAAATATGAGACGGTCAACGCTTTGAAAACTGCTCTTCTCCGAGAATGGAACAAAATACCATCAGACCACATTCGTGCTGCGTGTGAAGCCTTCCCGACCAAACTCGATGCTGTAATCCGCGCTAAAGGTGGCTACATCAAACAACAAATACATTTTCGTAAAATTTGATGTTTTCAAAATAATCTGAAGTTTTGAAATGAAAAACAAAAAAATTGACAAAATTACAGCATTTTTAATTGGTAACACTTCGAGTGCCCACCCCTGTAGTTTGTTTCAAATTTTTGTCACGCCCAAATAGTACTGGCTGACTTAAGGTTTTAAGCAATATGGTATAACGGCCTAAAAGTATGCAATAAAAATAATATTTTTGTTACTTGTTGAATACAAGTAGACTCTCTTGAGCAGATTCTTTTTAAACCGTACTAAAACTTAAATATTTGAATAAACTAGATTAACGAAATACTATACTAAGGAAATAAACATTAATGCATTTAAAGTGCCTCGTTGATCGGACCTGGGCCCAATGACGACACTGGATCAGTGTATGGGCTCCCTCGGCATTTTGCTTAGCTTGTCCTTAAGCCAAAGTAAACAGTTCCCATATGCGATCAAATCATTGTGACGACACTTGTCTAGAATACTGCAAGATTTGATGATCACATCAAGCGTATCCTGGTCATGTAGGGTAGTTCCCAAGTGGAAGCCAAAGTTAATCATTTGCTCGACAAATTGGTGGCGTTGCAACTGGTCGTCAAAGCACTTGTGGCATTCCGTGTTCAAGATGATGACCTGCTGACAAATAGCCGGATGTGTTACATTGTCAAAGGCACGGCTTGGCAGAATTTTGATCAGTTCAATGATCAGCTGTTTATCATGCCGCAATAGCTTTGGTACGACGGGTGTTAGAAAGAAAAGCGACGCCTCAATTTCATCCCAAGCGGTTTCAAATCCAAACGCAGAGTCAATCATTTTGCGCGAATAACTTTTGAGGTTCATAATTCCCTCTAGGTCGCTGACATTGTATAGCAAATCGTTCACATGGTTACGTAATTCTGTCATTGCATCGAAGGCCTGAGATCCCGGCTGCAATCGCTTCTCGGGTAGGCGACATTTCTGGTAGAAAACGTTAAAAGCACGCACCACAATTGAACAATAAGTTGCACACAGATCCTTCTCGAACTGAAAGGGTATGTGACCAAAGAGCTTATGCCACAGGGGCATTGAACTTAAGATAATGTCCAGATCGCAATGGGTTGCAACTTGCAGGAGTAGTTCATAACAAGCTGGACCCCGCTCTAAAAGTACACTTGGCGTGTGAACCGCGTCCAGGCTAGCATAGGTTTCGGCGACTTGAATATACAATCCTGCCGTAGCATTCATTTGCTTTGTTTCGTTCTGCAAAATTGGGAGCTTAATGGAGCTGCAGGACTGGAAAATCTTATCTTCCAATAGCCAGTTGATCGATAGATTTTTTCTTAAGTGCGCGACGTGCTCCAGCAGTGCGACAAGACACTCACTAGCCTCCTTGCTTATTTTGCCGTTGAAAAGCTTTGGATTGTTCATAATATGCAATGCATTTTCCACCACCTTGTGTTTCATGAGCTGCTCGATGGTCAAGAAGTGTGTGCGTGTCCAAGATGCACAGATCAGGAAACAGGCACGATGCAAGCGAAACCCATCCATGTCGATTCGAGCTTGCAGCCAGTTAAGGCAATTCAAGAACCCATTTGTCTCGGTCTGCAAATGCTGACTCTCATTTAAATGCACTGCCTCGACCGGCAACACCTCGAGCACCTGAAAGAGAGCAGCAGGCGCCTTTTTATACAGATTGCTCACACATAGATCGATCATC
Organism: Drosophila recens; assembly: GCA_037043495.1. Taxonomy (NCBI): domain Eukaryota; kingdom Metazoa; phylum Arthropoda; class Insecta; order Diptera; family Drosophilidae; genus Drosophila; species Drosophila recens. The sequence goes on along the minus strand of JBAMBJ010000471.1, from coordinate 81,684 downwards.
ATGCCCCATCGCAAGCGCAAGGACAAATCCGCAATTGAGACACTCAGATAGCCGATTAATTGCTGCATGCCATTTTTAGTGGCGCACTTGGTGTAGGATACCAACCGCTGAAACAAAACCGTGCGTTGAAGGGCGCTCAAGTCACTCAAATAGTTGCGAATCCTGTGACGTAAAGTTACTACGACTAGGATAAGCACATCCTCTCTCTCCCCCATCTTCCAGAGCATCCATTCCGATATGTTCCAAACGCTCGCGGACTCCTGATACGCTTGCAGAAACTGGCTCGCCTCCAAGTTGCGTTCGCTCGAGTCGCCACCTTGATCGCAACAGGCAGTCATTGCACTTATCACATTCTCTTTGGTATATTGAAACGCCATTTCGGATTTGGACTCTCAAATTAAAAAATTTAAATACATATTTCATTTGTTTGAGAATGTAGAGTGAATTTTCATAGAAAATTCCCAATCTGTGAGTTTGTTTGCAATATCTCGAAAAACATCAAAAATTTGCATACTAAATCTAAATTATGGATCAATCGTTCCTATGGCAGCTATATGCTTTTCGACTGATCGTTCTTTTGGCAGCTAAATGGTTAAGTGATCCGATCCAAATTTACATGCCAATTTTGAAGTCTCTAGCTCTAATAGTCTCTGAAATCGACGCGTTCAAACACTCGAACGCACAGACAGACAGGCAAACAGACAAATTTTAGTTGACTCGGCTGATGAAACTGACCAAGAATCTATATACTTTATGGGATCTGCTACGCCTCCTTCTGCCTGTTACACACATTTTACAAAACCATCATACTCTTTTCTGCCCATTTATTATAAAAGAATTTAAATATTTGGAGTTTCGATTTTTTTCTACCATTTTTATTTACTCGTATGTATGTATGTATATATCATTGTGATTTATTTATACTAAAATGTATATGAATCTTTTGCATTTTGCATTCAATAATTATCATTTTCATTTGTTTTTGTTTTTTTGCTGGCCTGGGCCTTGTAAATTGTTTAATTACGAAGTGTTTGCTCGTTTTGTTGTTTAGGGTATTCAGAAACTCTAATATTTGTGTTATGTGGCAAAGTGTTATATGTTGTAATTACAACAAACACACAGAAAAAAGTATATCACACCAAACATGCCCTGGGGTATGTATACAAAATTCGTCGTATTGAGACAAAATTTCAAAAAGGAGAAAAGTGGCCAGACTGTTAAAAGTATCTAACAAAATAATGTCACACTGAGGTTGGTATTGGTATTGGCTGTAAAAGATAGTACATTTTCTTGGTCCGGTGGCTCTACGGTTAGAGTTGCCGACCTGTTAGAATTCGAATTTTCAGTTAAATAACTAGGGTTCGAATCACACAAATTACAATTTTAGTGATTGTTCCTTGGACAGATTTTAAATTTAAATATAGAGATGCAAATTATTTTAAATTATTAAAATGGATTTTTTACAGTGGCAAAAGCATTAAAAAAGACAAGAGTAAAAGACGGTGACACCAAACGCATGAGCGTAAACGAAATAATGAGAAGGCTTGCTTTATACAAAATAGCTGTTCATTGAAATTGTATTTATCATAAATACGACAACAGAAACTTAAAAAGGTCACTCACTAGCTACAGTGTTATCACTTTGCCACATAACACAAATATCATAGCTCCTGAATACCCTAGTTGTTGTTCTTGTTTTTAAACAACGGTTCACAAATTGTTTGATTAGTTAGTTAGATAGTACCATAATGGTATTGTATGTTTTGTATTGTATTGTATTGTATGTAGACGAGCACTACGTGTCTTCAACTTTATTCGGTATTCTGTATTTCTTATTGTTTATATAAATTTTGGAACAATTACAACACAATATTTCAATAGTATTTGCTACAAATGTAATTTGTAGAATTAAACAAACATCTCAAAATTTCAATTCTTACTTAGATAATATTCTCAGTGTATGTCTGTAGGTGTGTGTGTGTGTTTCAAGTAACAAAAAACAAGATAAATATTTAAATTAACAACATACAAACAAAAAAAGAAAACAAGTCAATATAAAACATATCAAAATTAATGCAAATCTGATTCATTTAAATATCGTATTATATTATACTTGTATTTTCATATACCATATGCACAATAGGTTCTGTAATTAACAACACACAAATTGTGGTCTAAGCCCGACACCTTGTTGTAAATTTTGTCAAGTAATTAATTCAAAAGCGATACACACAAGCGTCAGCTTAATTTAGAAGTTCGCCTTTGAAGAAAATATCGGGAAAGTTGAAATTTAAACGCAGTTTAGTTAATTACAAACTAAAGCACATATGGTATTTAAGTGCTTTACAGATATGTTTGTCCATTATTAACTATTTTTTTTTAGTTGAAATTTATTTTGTCAATGTAAAAACTCAATTCGAATAAGTTAACAAAAGTTGTGTGTTAATTGGGTTTTATTTACTTTTATTTTATTTATTTGAATTTGTGCGCCATAATTAATACACAATTTTATTGATTTGATTTATGCCACATACATATACAAACTAGCTAATACATTTACTAAAATATTGCACTTTTCTTGTTTAGAAAGAGAGAGAGAGAGAGGAAGAGAGCTAGGAAAAGGAACTTTGAAGTGTGGGAATGTGAGCATCTTGTCAAAGAACTGGAAGAATATTAAAATGCTTGAATATGGAATATATGTATATTTTGAGATTTTGGAATGCTGTTCGTTTAGCAGCACAAATAATACTGGTGCACATTATACAGCATTGTACTTTGAAATAAAATTGTATAAAAATATATATAATTAAATTGGAAGTACCTTTAAATGTATGTAATTATGGGCTCTCTCTTATTAGAAAACTGATGACAACTTTAAAATATGTTCAAAGGATAAAGTACAATTTCAAATAAATGTATTGGAATATGTATATGTAATAATAATTTAAAACTGGTACAATCATTTTTGTGACACATTCATTAGCTTAAAACTATGCATGTATTGTGCATACGAGCATATTAGTTTTCGTATTTACATATATTTATGTATGTATGTATATATGTATATTTATGGTCTTGTCATGTGGTGCAGAATAATCAAAATAAGATTTATTTATTTTTACTTATTTGTGGAAGCGCGTTTGCTGCATAAGAATACATTCGGTAAATATGCACATGTGCATATAAATATGACTTTTGTTTTTACAGATAGTAACAAAAATATATAAGAACATAAACATGAATTAAAAAAAAACAATTCTTAGTAACTAATACAAAAAATTAAGAGAATTTAATTGAATTATTGCACTTGGAAAACAGCTCAACCTAAATTACATACATTTCTTGTATTGTTGTTTCTGTAATTAATTGATTAATATCAATATATTTTCTATGTTTTGTCATTATTTTATGTATTGTTGTTAAGTTTTAATCAGCTGCCAAAAAATGGTTAAATTGGAGCCGTGATTAGGCAACAGGCAACTGTAACTAATTGTAAGTAAGTAATTGATGCGCTGTAATCAGATATCAATATCAATATCATATTATATTATATATATGATATATATTATAATATATGGGGATTAACCGAATATCGTAGTTGAATATCGTTAAGTTAAGGGAGTTTTTGCAATCAATTGCTTTGTCTCGAGGTTCTGGTTCGCAACTATTTGAAATAGCTTTTGGAGTTTATAAGTTTTTAATTTTTTTTGTTATGTCATTTAATTTGGCAACGCTTGTTACATGTTTTTGAACATTACTAAAATAAAGACGCATTCGCATGATTTTCGCACTTCGTTTTGGGGGGTTTAATGATGAACCCTTATCGTAACCTGTTTCTTCGATTCGTTAGGGGCTATAATGTTTTGTAGAATACGTAGGATACACAAATATGTTATTTCAAAACTTAATTTACTACATGAGGAGGAGTTACAAATTCGTTACAGACATGTGTGACATGTTTTTGTTTTTTTTTTTTTTATCAAAATATCAGCAAATTTCAATCTACACTTTAGGCATAGCTTGAAGAGGTAAACGCAATATTTATGTATGTATAATTAAAAAAAAAACTATTTCGACTGTTCAATCTTGCGAGTTTTACATAAATACATCTAAGAACAAATATTTTTAAAACTCACACATTTGCTTTTTTTTTGTTTTTGTTTTTGTTGTTTTTCTTTTTCAATTTAAAACTTACATTAAAAGTGTTTGGGTACATAAAATCCATCATTTGCATTTAAATGTAGATACAATACTTGCAAGTAAAATACATATGTATTGTTTTTGTGTATAAGTATAATTATGTATATGAATATACTTGGTAAACAATGTGACCGAAAAAAAACTATACAATTTAATAAATAAATACTAGCGATAATTGCTTTTGTTTTCTTTTGTTTAAACATAACAGCGATATACAAATATAAATACATACAAAGATTGAAAAAAATACAATAATAATAATGATAATTAAAATAATATATAATTGTTTAAAACATAGGTAATCATGTATATCGATCATATTATAAATAGATAATATTTTAATTGAATTCCAACTAATTGTTTGTGTTGATGATGATGTTGCTGTTGTTGTTGTTGTGACCGGGCACTTGAACATACACACGCATGTCTTAGTGTGCATGTGTATACATATGTATATGTCTATATACATATACCACGCCTCTAATAATACATAAATGTATATAGATATATATAGTTTTTTTATAGATATCGGTTTCATTAGTTATGTACTATTGGTAGATATAATTGCATGCAATTATTATATCCGTACTGTGTGTGTCCATTTCCTGTTTTTGCTTCCGCATTCGCATTTGACCCATCCTTGACTCTCCGTCTCCAGCTCCTTCTCCGTCTTCGACTCATTCTCCAACTTCTGTTCCATATATTATGTAGAGAGCTCTGTGCTGCCGCGACGCACCATGTTGAGGTCGCTGAAGTCGATCTCTTGCGACTCGATGGATTGTATGGACGCGCTGCGCAGCTTTGTTGCCGGAAACTTGCCCCGACTTTTCAGTGCCGTCAACTGCAGCATGGAAATGATATCCGATTAGTAACCTTTTAATTGTATTTGTATTGTTTTCTATTGTTTTTTTTTTTATTGTCATTATGTGGGGTGCATTAAGTGTATGTGTGACTGAGTGTAAATGCGAGTTGTGCATGCCAAGTTATGTTTTTTACGACAACAGTGAAACAACCAATATCAATAAAGCCATAGATACAGATACAGATACAAATACAGTTACATTAATAGGTGTTTAGCATTTCATGAGCATTTTTAGAATTTAAAGTGAAATTAAGATAAGTTCTAGTGCATTGTTTATGGCAGCATCAGAGCTTTAAAGTTACTTTCTAATTTAAGCACAATTTCGAAAAACAATAATTGGAAACTTAAGTGCAAATTGTTTTATGTATAGATTATCGTTGAAATTATCGAATATAGATTCCCATATCCCACGATGTTTTGATTTGTCAAACATCGTCAGAGTTGCCTTCTTTAATTCAAAAATATTTTATATAATTTCAGTTTTTCCTTAAGATTGTAGAATTTTTCATTTGGATATTTCACTTGATATTCGATACAGTTTTGGAAGAATAATGATAGTCAGAAGTTCAGAAAGAACATGAGCAATATCAAATAAAAAACGCATTTTCTACTTCTGTCAATGGTTTATGTCTTTGTTAAGTTATACAAATTTACGATCAAAATAAAAAAAAAGCTTTCTAGCTTGACAATATAATTTAAAAAAAAAATAAAAAAAACACACATGCAAGCCGTATATTTTCAAACTAATAAGACAATAAACTATAGTAACTACAGAGTAACTACAGTTTCTACTATTTTCATAAATATGTGTATAAAATAACTACTAGTATCAAGGGAGATTATATTTAAATGTTATTTTAGATCAAAACTAAAATTATGGATAAAATCTAAAGAAGAAAACAAAGAAAACTTCAATATTTAAGAACATGCCAAATGAAATAAATACACTAATATAAATTTGTATTCTTCTAACATGCCTAATTTAGAATTTTGAGAATTCATGCATGAAAGAAAGGAAGAAAGCATGCATTGCTCTGGTCAACAATTTAAGGGGACAGGCAGAATTAAATATATATTATATATGGAATATATGTATGTAGTTATGCTATCTAAAGACAAGCCATACAAGAAACACAAGATAAATATGAGAGAGAGCGAAAGAGAAAGGTCTGGACACGAATACGAGTATTGAAATTAACCATACAAAGTACTTAATCATTAACAACAATACTATCAATTGATAAGGGGGATGAGTTTATAGACACCTGATATTAGCTCTTGGTCGCTTTTGTTGCCGCTGTTAATTGTGTTGAATTGAATTTGCTTTCTCTTTTCTATTTTTCTTGTTTAACTGGGATTAGGGTAAAGATGCTTTGCTTTTGTTTTGATGATTTTTGGTTGTTTGATTTTATTATTAATATGTAATTTTTTGTTTTGTTTTTAGTTTTGCGATTAGCTTAGCTTATCCATTTCCACGGTTCTGTATCGGGGCTGGTTATTGGCGTGGGATACTAGAAAACGCAATTGCGTTATCGTATTGTATATTTTTCGATTGTTTGTTTGTTTGTTTGTTTGTGGTGTGAGAAAGAGAGATTCAATGAGAAACAACGAGATTATTATCTTGAGCAGTTACAAAGTACCGAAAAGAAAATGTATAACAAATAAAGCGGAAAATTAAAAGCTTTCTTAAGTTATTTTCAACTGCCACACGTAAGCGTTGTTTTCTTTTTGGGGGCTGAAAAAGCAGTTAGCATGGTAGAAACTGCACCATTCGATTGCCACATTTTGGTGCAAGATTATTGTGTAACAGTCAGGTGTGTGTGTGTGTGTGTGAGAGTGTGTTTGTGATGTAAGAGTATGTACACGGTCGGCGTAACTGCATTGTGTGGTTGGTTGGTTTGTTGGTTGTTTGAGTGCGCAAAGTACTTGTATTTGAAAGCCCGTAACCGAAAATAAACAGCCAAAAACAGAAACGAAGTAAGAGTAACATTTGTAAAAACGTTAACAAAACCAACCTCCGCCTTCATGTCGGCCAACCTGTCCTGCAGGTCACGCACTTTATCCGAATCATCCAGATTGGCGCGCAGCTCGCCCTCAGCAAGCATCTCCGAGTTCTACAAGAAAGTAAAAATACAATCAATATAAACTATAAAATATAAATATAATTCGCTTATAGTCGTTTTTTAAATTAATTTCTGTCAAGCAAATTTAAACCTTTCCTTACAAAATTTATCCGATTTCCGAGGTTAATTATTTTGAAGGTTCAGTTCATGATCCATGTGTTATTTCAACTGTTCAGAAACACTATTGCAGCCCTGATGGACTCACCTTAGTTTCCAGTCGCGATATTTCCTGCTTCAGCTCGGCAACAGTTTGGCTCTGTTCAGTGAACTTGATTTTCACATTCATGAGCTCATCCTTCATGCGAGATTCCAGATCCGAGTATCTACAAAAGAAGTCAAAGCATATTAGGATTGAAAGGAGTTTGGTTTGGTTTGATTTCATTAGGGAACTTGCCTGTGCTGCTGCTCACGAGCTTTGTTGGCCAGTTCCTTTTCGCGTGTGACGGCCAATTCGAGCTCTTCCTTTAGCTTCTTGTGCTCCTCATCCTGGCGTCGCAGCTGGTTCGTGGAGACCTGCACCTGTGTCTCCAGCTCCATCACTTTGAGTCGGAGCTCCTTCAGCTCGGTGAGCGTTTCCATTTCACGAATACGCGTCGTCATTAGCTCCTCTTCGAGCTTCTGCGTGTGCTCCGTTGACTTTGAGTTGTCAAAGAAGTTCGTCAACAGCTTCTTTGGTGTGGAATCAACGGAGGCGGTGCTGTGCTCATTGCGCTGATTCTCAGCCAACTGGCGCTGCCATTGTGTGCTCAACTCCTGTACACGCTGCTTGAGATCCTTGAGGGACAAAGAGGCTTCCGCTTCACGCAATTTGCTGGCAATCAGCTCATCCTGCAGATGTGCCACCGAATTATCGGGCGTAGTTTCACGCAACGTCTTCTTATCCTCCTCCAGTTCCTCCACCTTGGCCTTCAGATTTCGTATCTGATCTTCACTCTCGGCCGAACCCTGTCGCACCTTGACCAACTCCTCCAGCAGACAGGAGACCATCTCGTCACGCTGCTTCAATGCCTCCTCCTTCATGCACAGCTCATCGATTGACGATTGTCGCGAGTTGTTCTAAAGATCCATATGAATATCAGTTTCAGTAAATGTGCTCACAATAAGTCTGTTTGTTAGAATATTCATGCAAAAGCTTATCGATAAATGGTTGCAAGAATTCAATTACTGTGAAATTAGTTTGACAGACATGTGTGAAGTAATCAGGGGTTCCACATGGGAAAATCTACAATATCCTATATTTATTTAGTTTAATCATCAAAAATTTAATTATTTAATAATTTAATTTTATTTAAAAGTCATTGAAATAAAAGTTCGCTTATATTTTATAAAACAATACACATTGCAAATTAAAATTGTATTTCTCAATTATTAAAAAATAAAATAAAAATTAAATTTAGTTTTTTACTTTGATAATAAAATAAAATTATTATATCTGGTGGCTTTAATAATAAAACTAATTATTATTTTTATTGCATCTGTACAATATTCGTTAGCATTCTTAACCAGTTATTCTTTTATTTTAGAATATTGGCTACTATATTTAATGAAAGATTATTTTAAAACCCAATTATTTTAAAATTTTTATTGACCAAAATAAGCTCTGGAGTATGTTGTTCTTATTATTTTGCACATGTCTGTATACTACTGTTAGTAAAAATATTAATATGATCAATTGTAGACTATAGTTGTCTAACTAGTTAAATATATATTAGAGGAAGCTTATTTTCGTTATTACTTAAAATGAACATGTATAAATAATAGAATTGTGTTAGAGTAATTTAAAGCACGCACATGTATGGGTTAATCGTCAATAATCTAATGTGCTTATACAATAATTGAACGATAACAAAGCATGCAAAATAACTGTACGTATTATATACATATACAAATATACATATATGTACATTGTATATATTCTGGTAGAACTCGCCATTTGAGATACTTACGCTATCGATTGAAACGTTCTGCAATGCGTTGAGCAAATTATACGAATGTAGTTTGTTTGTGTATTTGTTTATTTTGGGTATGGATTATCATTGTCAATGATATTTGGATTGTGTATAAATTTGTTTTAAAAGCACCATAACCATAAGAAACAGAAGCAGAATAGAAAGAAAGACAGATAAGGATTAACCACGAATCTCTATAGGTTTTTTTTTAGCACGATTTGCAGCACAATTTTCTTGTTTTATCAACTTTGTTTAGATTTTTAGTCACAAAACGATATAGAAAGAGCGAGAGAACTTACATTTTCCTGTAGTCGAAGACTGAGTCCACGCACCTCCTCATTCGCATTCTCCAGTTGATGGGAGACCTCCAAATAGGATCGTCGCAGCTGCATGAGCTCCGTTTGAATGGCATAACTAGAAGTTGATAATATTATATAAAGTTTATAAATAAAATTGATTAAACAAACTCTTTTATTTTTGTTAAGATTTTCATTTAACGAGACTACTTATCATTATTCTTTAAGTTGGATTGCTATGGTCATAATTTTTTGTTTTTCGATTTTTATTGTTTTTTATGCAATATTTGCTAAGAAACGGCAAGTGCAAGTTGTCCCAAAAAAAAATTACAAATAATAATTATTAATTATTTTTATCATTTAATAATAAGTAAAACTATTTAAATATTTGTAAATAGGTCTAAAAAACAAAATTTTTAAACTTTCTTATACTTTATTAGCCTTTTATAAAGATATTAAAGAATTTTATGAGAGCAAAATTCTTTGAAACTGAACTGATACTTAATGGGGAAAAGATTCTTCGCCGAAGACTATTATTATTTAAAAAATACATGTTTTGAAAGATCTACATTAAATTAAATGTTGTACAAATAATAAAGAATCTTAGGAGATTTTCAAGTTGGCCAATAAAATAAAAGATTTTTCCAAATAAAAATTTTACGCACATCTTTTTTATAAAGAAATGTTACGATAAAGTAAGACAAATAAAATCATGTTCAAAAAATATAGAAAAATTGAGAATCTTGGCCACACAGAATTTTGAAAAAATTTCACGTTTTTGTGGAAAAAAAGAGACTGCTAATTGGACACTCACCTGGTCTCCTCCTCCTCAGCTCTGGAGACCTGTCCACGCACCAGGCGATCCGCCAGCTCGGCACTCTCCGCCTCGAGCAGCTCATTGCGCTGTTTAAGCAAACAATTCTCGCGTCGTAGTCGACGCAGCTCAACCATTTCCTCCTGTTCCTTTTTCTTTAAGTCTTGATACTCTTTCTCCATTTTCTTCATGCGCTTCGTATTGATCTTCAGCGAATAGGCCAAATTGAAGAAACCCTCGGGATCGGCCTCAACGCGACCGGGCAGCTCCTTTTGAAAGAACTTGAGCATAGCCTCCATGTCGAGGCACAGCAGGGATTCCTTGCCGGTCAAAAGCAATGCCAGTGCCACCTTGAATATGAACTCCATGCCCTCGCTGAGGAAGACATCCATGATGCGGCAACTAAGGTTCACATTCAGCGTGGTCGTGTAGAGTGTAAGGAACCAGCTGGATGCATACATGGTTGTCTGGAAGCCCTGCTGCTGGAAATGTATATGCATTTCGGGTATCTGTTCCTGCACCAGATTCTCCAGCTGATACATGCACAATCCCAGCTCGGACATCGATGGCTTGAACATGTGACGCATGCGATGCTGTTGCATGATCTGCACGAGAACCGCAAATGCCTCCTCCTCGGGCATCTGCATGAGCAGCAGGCCGACAATGAATCCAGATCCCTGACAGTAGCCAACCTCGCGATCGTGCAACGAATACGCTTTGATCACATTGAAGAGCGCCTCCTGACCGGGACCGTCCTTCTCCTTGAAAAAATCGACCTCCGGATAGGTGCGAGCAATGTCACGTCGAATTACCTTCTCGCAGGCGGATGTTGCCTTAATGTACTCCGCATACTGTTTCTTGTCCGCATCGGCGGCGCCACTCAATTGCTGCCACACGATCGCTCGAAAATGATGCGGTATTCCACGACGTACCAATTCCCTGACACACGGATTCTTTCGCTTCAGTGCACCATCCCAATCATTCAAGATGGATGCCCATGTTGTCCAGATATCCTCCTCGGCAACCGAATTACCGCCTGTTTTTAAAATTGAATACAAGATAGAAAAATACATAGATATAAAGTACTTAATATAGGCAGAGTAAATCTCAATATTCGATGATGATGATTTGAAACTCACTTGATGTCAAACTGATTTGACTCGTGTCCGAGTTTTTGCGACTGTGCGTTGAGTGCAGCGAGTTGAGGCTCTTGGCATCGCTCTCGATAAGCTTATTGGCGGCTTCCAACTTGGCGAGCAGATCCATTTCTGAAGTGGGTAGATTCTCTTCGCCGGTCAAGACCTTCACTTCCATTTTCTTGTTGCTATCCGGGGGCGTCGCAGTTGTGGTCAGTGTCATTTTCTGAATGACGATGCTGACACGACACCTCAAGCTGGAGTAATCCTTGCCCTTCTACTCTTTACTTGCTACTCGCTACTAGACTTTCGCTACTTTTTATTTAACTAGTTGTTGAATCTGATACTCGTGGCTCGTCGCTCGCTACTCGTTGATTTTGTTGATCTCGATCTGTCTGCTTAACTCGTTCCCGTTCCCGTTCTCGTTGTCAATTCTTCGCTCTTTGCTGGTATTATTGATTGAAGTGCTGTAATCCCATTGGGGTGATCTCAACGATAGCTCCGTGGATGCATAGCTAAGCTCAGCTCCTCGTCGCAGCTCTTTCCGCTCTGTAAAGAGTTCAAGCAAAAGACATTGACACTTAGCATTTCTTGATAACAATTCACGTCGATCAAATTAATGGGGTCTGTCACAGTTTGTATTACAAACAGACATACATACACATGTATTTATTTATATATCGTATATAGCGAGATGTCTGTATGTATGGACGCATACGAAATTGACAAGTTAAGCGCACTTATCGAAACACCAGACTGACAGACGTCAAGTTGAACTCAATTATACATTTCCCTATCTGTTTTCGCCTGATAAAGTTTAACTGGGGAAACCATTAATATCCATATCCAAACAATTCCATGCAAACAAATGAGTACGAGTGAATAAGCTAAAGAATGAATAAAAGCTAAAGTTTAGCTTGTATTGTTTATCATTAAATCGAGCGACCCAAAAAGAAATGGATCAAAACAAAACGCAACACAAAAACAATTATAACAATAAATGCCAAAAGCCAGTCTGGGGTTTTACGTTGCGACGATTAAATATTAACAACTGTCTCTATATACACACATACATATATTATATACACCTATCAATGTATATATCTATGGTCCAAATTGGAATTTATGCGGTTCGTATGCATAATCGAGTGTGGGCGGCAGTTAAGATTGTGCTTTAGGCCGATTGACGAGTCCCTGACCGCATTGCCAGTTTGATGGTCAGGGAACCTCCAAGGGAGCTGGCAACGTAAACAACTTTATTTCTTTTCAGTTAGCAACATTAAGAATCAATAATGTCAATGGAAATCATCGACTCAATCGTTAAGCAACTGTGAGTAAGGGACAATAAATCGCACTCAGTTACACTTAATTATTTTTGGAGCAATATTTTTGTTCGAGTTACGGAGTATTCGCGAGTATAATGTAAGTTCGAGTTACGGAAGCACATTTGTATGAATTTTGCTCAGTAAACGCTTTTGCCACTCGATTTTGTTCGAGTTAGAGAAAATTCGAGTTAGAGAAAATTCGAGTTAGAGAAGTTCGAGTAAGGGAAGTTCGAGTGTATTTATAAAAACGGATAGTGGAACCGACCCTTAATCTTGTTCTATGGCTTGAACCATCGAGTTCAACCTTTCCAAAATTTTGGTGGCTTGTAAACGTGGTCAAGACTGAATCAAATCCCTTTGAATTATTTATATTTATTTATTAAATAAAGAATTTAGAATTAAATGCCAAAATTATTTTAATTATAATGTAATATATAATTATTTCCCTGAAATTTAAAATAGCGTAATTGTCTTATACAATTTGTTAAACTATTCAAAAAAAAAATCTGCACGTTCATTGTGAATTTTTTTTTTGATAACACCGCCCGTTCATGCTATTGATTACGTAATCATTATGTTATAAATTGAAATAATAATATAATAACAATATCAGTATGTACTCTAATTTTAGTCCAAAGTTCAAAAATGTCTAAAACGTCTCCCCAAAAGCCAGACAGTAGCGACTTTGATCACGGTTCCCCCATTCAAAAAATGTGTTAACAAATAATGTAGAAACCTAAAAATATATCAATTATCAAAAGACCTAAATAAGCATGGCTAAATGACTTGACTTGGCTAGTTGTGCACGTAATTAGAGCGACTTATGAGACTACGATGTAGGAAACTAGGTTCGATTGTAAATCGGCTAGAAGAACTTCCTCTGTTTAATATATTATAGAATTCAATTTTGTTACCACAAGAGTAACCAACAAGAAAAGCAAATAAAGCATTGCAACTACGCAACAAAAAATAAGCGTGTTCTTATCAAAATGAAAAATGAGAAAGCAAACAAACAAAAAACAAATAATGAATGGAAAAATATAAAGGAAGATATATCGAATGGTATTTACACGCAGTTAACTAACTGTAGCTTGGACGTTTAAGTGTGTGTGTGTGTGTGAAACAACTGATCGATATACCGTATGACCCAAAGTCGCCAACGTCATGTCGCAATGTCGCTAACAAATGGGAAATATCGTTTAGAGCAATTACACACTTGTTGCCGCCTACTCAGACACACACGGTGTCTACGCCCCTCTCCCCCCCTTCACCACACAAACACACATACACAGAGACCAAAAGAGAGCTGGCTATGGGGGCTTTAATGGGTGCATGGTTAACACCAATTGGGCGAGAAAGGGAGAAAGAAAAAGGGTGGGCGGTGCAAAAGAGGCAATAAAGGCATAATCATAACATACTCTATTGACATTGAAAGTAACAAATGGGGTATGCAAGCAGAGATAAACTTAAAGAAGAAGAGAATGCTGAATACACAAGCGAAGAAAAGGAACAAAAATGCAAAAATATATACTATAGCAGCGGTGGGTATGAAATCTGCATTCGGGAGCACTACAATAAAAACTACAACAAACCTATTAGAGTCTACCTACTTGCTCGTGAGTCTTTTGAGCGACTTCACGGCGACGAATATGCAGAAATAAAGTTGGAAGCAGCCGCTGGCTCCCAGAGCCATTGTGTGCCCACCGCTGCCATAGCATACATATGTATATCGGACTTTAAAACTGAAACTTTTTAGTATTATTCAATTAATTTATTTAAAAAGATTTTTTACTATAAAAATAATGTGAAATACATATAAGTATACATAATAAAATTTGTAATATAAATTTTAAAAGAAGAGTGGTGGATGGCAAAAGGAGGTGAGGAAAAGAATAGATGGCTAACGATCACAAAAAAAGCTGATGGGCATAGTAAAAAGTCAGTTTTTTATTGCCAATAAAGATACCGGTTTATACCGAATTCAAAAAGTTGTTTTTGCAATTTCTTTAAAACTACTCCTCGGACAGACTTGTTTTCCAGACATTCAATATTAAATACTTCATAAAATTGTTGAGTAACTTTAATTACGGATCATGATGCCATGATGATTACTATTTTTTGCATTCAGCAAGATAACAATTTTCGGCAACAATTTGAAACAAATCAGATGTTGGATGTTGATGTCGGCTGTTGATGTGGACTAAAAATATATTTATGCATTTACTTTATATATGCCTTCTTCTTCCTTTTACATGCATTTAAACAAATATAATAACCCCTATACTTTTCTTTAAGTAACGGGTATAAAAATGCCAGATTTTGGAATAAGCATCACAAAAAAAGACATCGCACAAACAGTGTGATATTTGTTACTCATTTATTTTTATTACGACGCAAATAGATTTTTACGCACTTTTAAAAGCCATAGTAAGCTGATTAATAAAATAGTTATCAAGTAGCAGACTGTTTTAATAATAAAAAAAACTTTCAGCTATCACAACTAAGGAATCGAATGTGATTAGAAAACCTGCTGAATGCCCCCATTGTTACAGCGTAACTGCTAGTCGGCCTCTTAAAACTATGTTTTATTTTTGTTTTTTAAACTTTTTGCAAAAACAGAGACGAAAACTGTCATGTTTAGATAAATCAAGAGCTATTGCCGACAAACATTTCCGTAGAACCGAGTCAAACACAAAAATTGCACACACAAAAAAAACCAATAAAAAAGTCTATAGTCAAACGAAACCGACTGTGAAAGACCCTGTACATATTTTGTGACAAAAACAAAATTATAGATAAAATCAAATAGTTTTAATAAAACAATCCATTATGATTTTCTTTGGACACAGGATACACAGGAGTCTATTTTCCTAGTGTGATGCTGTGACTCTAATCTTCCGCGTGTTACGCACAATTCACACTTTAACAAACCTTTTGGCTTTGTGAGTGCAGGGTCTAAAAATAATAATAGCAACAATAAACAATGTTATGATGCCGTTAATATGTCGGATGAGCAAAAGGAGGAGCAGTAGCAAATGGGTAGGGGAAGGGGAAGGAACGGGGTATACATATTGTCATGCATACATACATATAAATGCATTGGCACAAATTCAAAGTCGAAGTCAGTTTGCAAATGCTGATGGTTCAATGCCATCAGCTTAGAGCGTCAACGCAACAAAGGAGAATATTTGAATAAAATAGAAGAGAAAGAGAGCGAGAGAGGGACAGAGAGAGATAGAGCGTTTAACTAACTAATAGTGAGTACATTTTCTATGCTGCAATACAGTTATGAGCCGGACGCTCATACAAAATCGGCACTTTACGATACGATACGATACAATACGTTACGATATGTGTTGATTAGATTTCGAAACAACAAACACAACACTGCAACAGGTGTATGCACGTATGTGTGTGTGTGTGTGTGTATGACACACACAAGTGAAATCAAATCGCGAAAAAGCCAATCTCTCTGTGGTCGTTCGTTCCATATGAAATAAGGTTAGTTTACTCAGTACGTGAAGATACGTGGAGTCGATCAGACAGGAGCGTGAAACGCGCTGCGGCTACAAAAATAATAACAATAATAATAACAACAACAACAAAACTAACGATATACCCGAAACACACGAAAAATAACACAAAACAAAAAAAAAAACAAAAACATAAAGAGAAAAAGGTAATAATTAAGTAAATGAAAACAAAGCAAAGCCAAGGCTAATTTTGTCTGCCATTTATTTATTACTCATGCGATTGTTGTTGCAAAGTATTATAGTTCGGTGGCAATGTATGTAACAGACAAAAAACACAATGCAGTTCCCACCAAAAAGTTTAGAAATTAATTCTCGAGTTGCTCTAACAGAATATTTGTCTCAAGCAATTAATTGTTGTTACACAAAAGGCGAACTGACAGCGTACGTAACAGCTTATAAATAAATGTCGAATTTTCCTTTTGATCTGAATTAACCACTTTATAAATTAAATAAATACATATCGGTAATAACATGATTCGTTGTTTCATATTAAATCGACAGCCTTGATTTTTGCCAAACTGACCTCAAAAATTTCATTACATTTGCATAAAACACATATAAACTTGTGCCAAAAACGAATTTCAGCAAAGAAAGAAGAAGCAGCAGCGACGCTACTTCGAAATAAAAAATTTGCAACATGTTTCTTTGTGTGTAAAATGTGTTTATCAAGTGTGTTCCGCAAAACTCTAGAGATTTTGATGACAATTCTTTTTGAAAACAAAACCAAACATAATGTTTAAGTTTCTGAAATGTCACAGATTATATTTTTTCAAGCAAATGCTAAATATGTATGTATTTATTTTCTATTTCAATAAAACTGTTAATTTTTGCTGTATAATTTGATTTGAAAGCTATAGTAAGCGATTCTTTTATCAATTTATTTTCATTCAAGGAATATTTTATTAAGTATCTTAACAAATATTAGAACATTTAAATGTCTTCAAAGGATTTTTTTCGATGCTTTTGGGTTGCCTGAGATTTATAGAACATTCTGAGCCCACAATATTTTGTAATTTTCAAGAAACCACAAACTATTGTGAATTTAAAAAGGGAGCCAAAACAATTTATCAATCTATTTCCTTTATTCTTGCTTGCTTGCGAGTATTTCACTGTCGAGCAGACTCGTGTGCAAAGTTTTTAAGTATTTGTTGTTAATATGGTTGTACTTATTTCATGTGTCATCCCAACAGATTCAAGTTTAATTAACTTCAACGCGTTGTTGCCCGGTTCGCAAGGAAAGGCACGGGGCAAACACCATGACAGCCAAGGCAGCGACTGCAGCTCAGCAACAGGAGTCGGTTGAAACACAAGCACCACAAACACCACCAACACCAAACACACCATCAACCACACCACCATCTACACCACCCCTACCACAAACGGAGCTAAGTGAAATATTTTATGTGGAGAATCGACGACGCAAACAGAATATTAAAATTCAGGTTAAACTTTGCACGGAAGGCGTCTATCTACGTCGAGAGACGGCGGAAAATGATCACATCAATGAGCAGCTTATCAGGATTGAGGACATCATTGGCTCCAGCTGTGGACAGCGGTTGAAGAAACGAGCACGCGGTGGTCTCAACTCTTGCAAGAATCCCAGCAAGGATACGCAGGATGCGGATGAGGTGGAACTGCCAGACGATCAGAAGCCAACTCTGGCAGGGGGAGGAAAAAAACAAACGCCTAGCGATAAAAGTGCATATCTCTATATCTATGCATATCTGAAAAAAGAGAAACCCTTGCGACGTGTCCAAACTCTGAGGATTCTGCGCTTCCGCTCCTGCGACGAATATGCCGAGAATCTAAGTACGGCCAGACTTTGGCACCGCACCATACGGGAGCATAAACAACGATCGGGAGCTGCGGGCGAGGCAGCCAGAGCTGCTGGCAAAAAGATATTGATACTACTCAATCCCAAGTCCGGATCGGGCAAGGGACGCGAGCTGTTCCAGAAGCAGGTGGCACCGCTGCTCAAAGAGGCGGAGGCTCAATACGATCTGCAGATCACAACACATTCACAATACGCGCTGGAACTTGTGCGATCACGCAAAGATCTCCTTGAACGCTATGCGGGCATTGTGGTTGCCTCCGGAGACGGACTCTTCTACGAGGTGCTCAACGGCCTGATGGAGCGCATGGATTGGCGCCGTGCTTGCCGTGAACTGTCGCTTGGCATTATACCCTGCGGATCGGGCAATGGTTTGGCCAAAAGTATTGCCCATCATTGTAATGAGCCATATGATCCAAAGCCCATACTTCATGCCACGCTCATTTGTGTGGCCGGACGTGCCACACCGATGGATGTGGTTAGGGTCGAGTTGAGTCATCGGGACAAGCACTTTGTGATGTATTCATTTCTATCGATCGGCTGGGGTCTAATCGCTGACATTGACATTGAAAGCGAAAGACTGCGATCGATTGGTGCCCAACGATTCACCTTGTGGGCCATCAAGCGACTCATCACGCTGCGCACATATCGAGGCAAACTCTACTATCTGCCGGCTCAAAAAACAAAGAACAACAACAACAAGGAGGTAGCAGACATCGATCCAGTTACAGTTCCAGTTACAGTACCAACAACAACTGAAACAGACATCAGGCTGAGCC
Source organism: Drosophila recens (assembly GCA_037043495.1). Lineage (NCBI taxonomy): Eukaryota > Metazoa > Arthropoda > Insecta > Diptera > Drosophilidae > Drosophila > Drosophila recens. The sequence goes on along the minus strand of JBAMBJ010000471.1, from coordinate 62,836 downwards.
GCAACAGATCTTTGTTCCGTCGTTCATTGCCCACGGCGAATCGGGTGACCAGCGAGTTCAAGGATCTAACGGATGATTACGATGTGGAGCTTCGTGATGTCGACTCCAATGATCTTGATCAGTTTTCCGATGCAATGTCCATGACAGATCGTTCGATTTATCGTCAAAACGCAGACAGCTGGCATTCGGCGGTGTCACGTCGCACCGCCTATTATTCCATTGGTGGTCAGAGCACCAGATCCAATCGCAGTCGCCTCAGTGTGGCCCAGAAAATCGAGGAGGCCAATGCCGAGTTCAGACAACTGGTGCCCACGGGCACAATGCCGAGTCTGCAGTTGCCGCTGCCCGCTGACCAGGGCTGGATCTGCGAGGGCGAGGGTGACTATGTAATGGTGCATGCCGCATATACCACACATCTGGCATCGGATTGCTTCTTTGCCCCGGAGTCCAAGCTAAATGATGGCCTCATTTATTTGGTCATCATACGCGCTGGCGTTGGGCGTTCACAGCTGCTCAACTTTCTGCTCAGCATGAATAATGGCACACATCTGCCCGAGCAGGAGGATCCACATATTTGTGTGGTGCCGGTAACGGCTTTTCGGATTGAGCCAAGTGGCAATAACGGCATCCTCACCATTGACGGCGAACGTGTGGACTATGGACCCATCCAGGCTGAAGTATTTCCGGGTCTGATCAATGTCATGACCACAACGGGTCAATAAGTTTCCCACCAAAAAAAATAGGGAATTCTATAGATTGTCAGTTCTATTTGATCACATGTATGTATGTATATCAGCGTGTGTGTGTGTGTGTGTCTGTCTGACTGAGAGTGTGTGTGTGTGTCTAGTTTGATAATGCACTTGACTAATCGATTAAGACTGTATTTTTTTTTTATTTGTTACTTTTATCGATTCGTCAACTGTTAATTATTTTTAAAGAAAATATACAATACAAATAAAACTTTGTAAAGTCCACGTTCAGGCCAGCGAGAGTTGCTCGACAAATCGATGGCACTTTTGCTAAACAAATATGCTCAAGACATTCCATAACATTGTTTGTTTAACAGCTGTTAACAAGTTAACAGAAGGGTCAAAAACAGTGCTATTTTTCAATCAATGCATTCCATAATATTGTATGTTTAACAGTTGTTAAAAGATAAAAATCAAACAATAAATGTTAACTACTCTAATAAAATAATTGTGTATTTAATTCCAAAGGAAGTGTATTTATTTTTATGAACGTGATTTATCAACTGTTGATTGATAGCTGTTAATAGATTATTTAAGCACAATATATATTTTTCTCAAAAAAATATTACTTATTTATTTATTAGACTTTCTGCAGAAATTTGGCAAGTTAACAATCCATGACATTTCATATTTAAACTTTTTGTGGAAATTCCACATATTTAAAAATAACTTTATAATAATCCTACAGAAAAGCGGTAGATTAAAATAACGATCGATAACAAGCAAACAATAAATGCCAACTACTCCATTAAAATAATTGTGTATTTCATTCAAAAGAAAATGTGTTTATTTATTAAACGGTTTGTAGAATTTTGTATATAAAAAATAAATATGCTTTGGCATTCAACAGGCCTTCGAGATAAGCCAAAAAAACTAAATAATTTGGTTGATACCACAATAAATGTTGGTTATTTAACAATACTCGTACTTAAGTCAGCTCTCTGCCATCATCGTCCATCAGCTGCAATTTTGATTAGATTGGTAATTTATATGGCCGCAGATTGAGGCTCATAAAGCACATTGGGATTTGCTGTCAAAATCCACTGGACACGACTGCATGGCTTTATCTTTATTATCATTACATATGTATATGTATTGTACATAAGTATAACTGTACCTATGTACACAGTATTGAATACCCTTTGAAATTAGAAGAGATATCAGTGCCTGTTCTGGGGCAATGTTCGAGTGCTCTATATAGCTTTACTCTTTGCATTTAGTTAGCAACTATTTGAATTTGAATCAGATAAACAGAGCTGTGAGAATTCTAACAGCTGCAATGGTAAAGCTAAGCTAATAGAAAATATTATTATGTTTATAACTTAAGAAACTAGATTGCATTATCCATTACCTAAAAGTAACTTTAGTTAGAAAAGCTAAACCTAAATTCTTTATTACACGGCATTTAATTAAACCATGTAAAACAGTTGTCGTCACATAATTAGCCATGTATAATTTTTCTTAATATTGCTTAAAATATGCAAAATTATTTTTTAACTCGCATTCATAATACATCATACATAAGTTATGCCCTGATATTTGGCGCAAGTTCACTACTAAAATATAAAAAAGAAAGTATAAAAAGTAAAATTTTTAAATAAGATATAAATAAATTTTACGCAAAAATCGTCAGTTACACTATAATTTGAATGCATATTGGGGATTATTTATTTATATTTATTGGGCATTTTATGGTGTACAGTACAAGGTGCGTCAATTGTATCCGAACGCCTTACCATATACACATATTATGGACATCACTGTAGGAAACTAATGAATATCAACTGCATGTTGTTCACCCAGGGTATCTGCAATAGTTTCTACCTCAATTTCTGTCACAGCATGTACACTTTTTAAAGACGACACTGTGGAAATTTTACATGTCTCTGAAAACTGTAGCATACTTTTAGGCCAGTCGTAAATAACACTTATAGACACAAATACTTATACACGCATTTATGTATGTGTTCCACGTATTAATCATTGCTAATTAATGGGATCATCAAACTGTGGACAATAATTAACATGCTGTACATGTGGGAAATGGCAACTTCTAAATGCAACATCTTAAATGACGTTTTCTTTTTAAAAAAGATGGCAACGTTTTATATCATACTTGATGTATGGAATACGTATGTATGTATGTACATACGTGGGTTTGCACACTTATTTCCAGTCTGATTCATTCATAAAATATATAAATATGTATGTGAAGACTTTCATGTGTGCCACATGTGTGACTGCCCCCAACTTAACGGCAGCAGCCAAGAATCATGCGAACCAAAAACCGAAAAATAAAACCAGCTAACACGACTTGAATTCATTTCGGATGCGGTTTCAAGTAGCCACTCGAGTTAGTCAAGTAAATACATACATAACATACATACATGTATGTATGATACCGTTAGTTGCTACACACACACATATAAGTATTTGTAAAGACATAAAAATAGAAAGATTTTTATAGTTATTGTTAATACTGTTTATACAAATTGCATTTCATTTTGTTAGCCAGCATCAATCTAAAAATGTCAGCCCCTCCGCCTATTCTGCTTCCTTCTATTTTATGTCCCCCCCCCCTTTGGCCATAACTCTTCAAAACATTTTCATTCTTTCGCCATCGTCACCCAGTTGAGTCTGCAGGCAGATTGTGTGGGAATTAGTCAGAAACCTGCTGGTGCTGCGACTGCGACGTCAACGCCAACGGCAACGGCGACAGCGACTGCGACTGAGGCTTTAACTTTTGCTTAGTTGCTTTTTATTATTTGGTGTGTGCTTGCAGTGATATCACGAATTCAGTCAAAAACACAGGGTATATTATTAGTGATCATTTATGAAAATTCTGTTAATTGTTAACATAGCAGGAATAGAAATTGTATCAGCTGGTAGACAGCATTTAGAGAGTATCTTCACATTTGTTGTCTTTTTGGGATGATAATGATAGATGCGCATAGGGTATTTTCTAGTGACATACTTAATGATTTCTTTGAATTTTTTGAAAATTGAGATGAATATTGATTTCGCGATGCGAGGACTTTTGTATATCGTTGTTTAACCTGATTTTCAGCAATATTTCCGTTTTTATACCCTGGTCAGTAACAGACCCAATAAAATAACAGACCCAATGTCCGTCTGACTGTCCTTATGAGCGAAAGGATCTCTGAGATGGCAAGAGCTAGACGCACTAAATATGGAATGTAGAGATTGATTTTAAATTTGGAATGCCACGCTCTTTAATATTTTCGATAGACCAATAATATCAAATATTTATTTTATAATATGTATTTATTTATCTTTAAGTGGCAAACTGAAACAATTCTGAATGGATTGTTTAACAGTTATATTGGCTTAAAAGAACACGTAAACAAAATGCAAATTAATATATAATAATTATGTCAAGTTTTTAAAGGGCGTCAGTTGCTGTCATGTTCCCGACCCGAACACATTTCATATTTTAACCTAATTAAAATCAAACTAATGGAGTGGAGCGTCAAGTGAGGGGGGATGGGGTCGTGTGTTTACGTGGCAGGTAACGACGTCAGCTTAACTGTCACGTGCTTTTTGCCACGCCCTAAATACCCACACAATTTGTTGTGCTCATATTAACATGTCTAATTATTTTTATACTCTCTTTCTCTTTTCTGTGTCTCACTCTCTCTCCTTAAATGTAACTGACCAAGCCCCGAAACTTTGGTAACTTCTAGCTTGTAACTGTATCTGTATCTGTTATTTGAGATTTGTGTAATATAATGCAAGGATATTTACGTATATACATAAGTGCTGGGCTGAGTGGATGGAAAGGGAAGGGGGAGTCACGTGCCAGGCAGAAGTCGAAGCAGAAGAAAATGTACAAAAAGCAATTGAAAAAAATGGTAATTCTCTAGATACAAAAGTATCTGGAACTTAATGGTATCGGCTAATGAGTTTCGTATCGCAACAGAATGGGGAAGTGTATATACATACATACATTTGTAACTATGTATGAATACATATGCATATATATACATTTTTATGCCTGTGTATAAGTGGAAGTAGATAGCGCCAAAGGCAGCGTTCGTTTAATCGTCAATCAAAAGCAAAAGCACGCGCTGTTTTAGTTCTATTTGAATACAATAATAATAATATTTTATCGCTTCAAGTGCAGATGCAGCGAAGTCAACAAAAGGGAGGCAGGGAGAGAGAGGGAGAGAGAGAGGACTCTCAGTTATAACAGCAAACGTTTCTAAGCATGTGTGCATCTGTGTATATAGTCATGGACAATAGTATTGGTACATTGATGATCACTCGATTTATTGCCGACATTATTTAAATGATACACTTTTAAAATTGACAGATAGTACATTTCTTTTTATTGCAAGTAGCCGAAATTTTATGGGGAAGGTTTCTTTTTACCTTGTCGAAGCTTCAAGACTTTCAAATAAATAAATATTCCAAAGTTTTAAAATATTCATGTGTGTTTTACTTAAGATTTTGCTAAAATATGCTTTTGAAATCACCTGAAATCATTTATTTCAAATCTAAAAAAGTTGAATAATTGATTGCGTATTTTATATAAAAAACATCTTAAAACCACTGAGGAAAATGCCTTTGGGTTGTTGGAGATTTGTATAAAATGCCTGTAAAATTTGTTGCAGTACAATTGCCAATACTTTTGTCCATGACTGTATGTATTTACAGCTTTTTTTTTAATGGGGGCGGCTCTGCGATCAATGGCCAACAACACAACACAGTGGACTATTTTCTTCTGTTACATGAACAAATGGAGAACAAATAAACGTGCAGTTGCAACAAACTGTAACAACAAAAGCGATAACAATTAGGAAATGAGCCACACAGCTGTTTTACCCCTCCCCTTGCATTTGCTCCACCACACACACTCGCACACTCGCACTCGCCCACTCTCTTTCGCTCTCTCTCACTCTGCAGCGCACATTTTGACATGTCAGCATCATCGAAAAAGAGAGCAAAAGCTTTTGCTGTAAAATGTAACGCAATAGCAAAAACAACAACGCAAATTGATCATATCAAAATGAGGCCGAAACGGAGTTACGGCAACACCAACAACAGACAAAACACCGAAACGCCCAAAAAAGCTGCAAACTGTTTGGAAAAAATGCAATTCATCAAAAGTAAAACTTTAAAATGCCGGCACGTACTTTTTGTATGTACATACATACAAACGTACATAAGTACATACGGATATATGTATGTATGCGTGAATTACACATATTTATACATGTGTACATGCCTATGAATGTGATGCACTGCAAACGTTGCAAGAAGTCAAACACAATATCAACAATTTGGCAGAGATTGGCAACAAGCAAAACAATAACAACAACAAACATGGTTGGCAACGCGGGGGAGAAAAAGTGAGAGGAAGACAGCGCAACTGGCGGCTATTGTTTTCTGATGTTTTTGTACTGTTGCTCACTTTACATAACGGTTTTTTTTTTTTTTTTTTGCAACGGACACCGGGACAAAAGGAGAAGGCAATTATGTAGGTATGTATGAATGTAATGTGTGTGTGTAGGCACCTGTGCATATGTATATGTATAAATATATGCATGTTATTATGTCTAATTTGTGTTTGTTTTCATGATGCCGTTGCTACTTTCGGTTAAGCATTAACAAATGCTCGTTGTTGTGTTACTTTTTATTGTTGTTTATCCCACAGACACACAGACACACACTTGTACACTTGTACAGAGACGTGGCTCACTGCTCAAGTGCAAATCGTTTTTAACATATTTTCGCGGCTTTTTGAGAAGGTCAAACTGCTTCAACACCAACTAAAATTAAAAACAATATAAAATAAATAAATAATATAGACAAAAGACCTACTTAATTTGCTGTTATTATCTATGCAGATTGTACGCAAAACAGGCCGAAACACTTGTGCAGATAACTTGAAAAGTAAACTAACAAAACAGAGATCAACTGAAAAGCACATACAAACGTACTTAAACTATGTATGTGCATAGTGGAAAGGCTATAACTTTTAAACAAATTATTCAAATATACATATGTACATACGTATGTATGTATGTATGTATATATTTGCTGTCTGTGCTCTATGTGAAGCATGAACATAAATAAATAAACAGAAGAATATCAAAAAGCACGCGAGGCGTATTAACTTACATACACACACACACACATACATATTTAAATATTTATGTATGTATGTACATTTATGACCAAACACCCTTGCAAGGTGGCATTGCTGCGCACAGAGAGAGAGAGCGAGCGACCGAGCGAGATAGTGTTGAAGAGAGACAAGGAGGGCTAGAGCAGATGAAGCGATGAAATTGAATTGAAAGATACAAGGTTACAACAACAAGACAACTAAGCAGCTGATGTGGTAGGAAATGGGTATGAAAAACACACACAAGAAATGCAGCAGAATTTTCTCCAATTGGAATTTGGGACTGCACTTGCTGTTGTTGTTGCCGAATGTTTATTTGATGAACGCGCGCAAAACATAAGAAATGCAACCGAACTGTTTAATAAAAACGAATGAGGAAAGTAACAAAAACGAACAGAAACTGTATTGAAGTATAACTAGAAAGTTTTTGTTTGCCATTTGATGACGTTTTATTAACGTACGTTAACGTACATATGTATGTATGTACTGTTGTTTTTATGTATGAAAGACCACTTTAGACTCCATGTAGGCTGTGTTTGGATGAGTGTATGTTTGCATGTACATACAGTAATGTACATAAATAGTAAACACACCTGCTTCAGTACTTACCGTTACTTCTTCTTCTTATTGGTATTCTAAGCGAAGATGGCGAATTTGCAGACAAGACGACGAGCGAAGCGACGTCGTCGTTTCAATCAAATGTACATTAAACTGCCATGGAAAAGTTGTAAACGATTGAACGACAAGGTGTTTTGTTAAATTTCACTTTAAATTTTGACGAGACCGATTTTTTTTGCTGTAAACGTCACTTCTTCGGGTTGCCCGCACACACGAACACAAACTCTCATACATACACACTGGCTATTTTCTAATTGGAGTAAGTTTTTAGTCGCACAGCAGCCAACAATTAGCTTTTGATAAATACACTTACTGCGAGTAGCAGAATTTGAGGCTGCGGATTAAAACAAAACAAAAACAATATCATTCGCAATCTCCAATGAATATTTCTTTGGCGTTTCTTTCGAGTTTTCAATGTTTGCTGAATTTATAAACTGAGCTTCCAGTGTGACTGCACTTTGAAAACAGTGTGACCGCGAGCAGCAAACACAAAACTGCCCCAAGTGCAATGTAAACATACTACTACTATTCGGCACAAACAGCAGACTCTGCTAGCTAACATAATGACTCCTCTTATTAATAGAATAATTTGCTCCACATAACAGAGAGCTGTTATGTCTATTGTATTCAGCGTTGCCAAAATTAGTCCCTTAAAAAATAGCCAGATTTGAATAGTCAAATTTTAAAGAAAAATTATATTTAAAAATTATGGTACTGCTTTTTTTAGCAAACTTTTATTTTATTTCTGAATAAGAATGGAAAGAAGGTAGAAATAAAATAACAGAATGCTTAAAAACAGTACCATATTTTTATATTATTTCTTCCAAATTTTCTTATCATCCGCAAATCTGTCCGCAAAAAGGACAAATTGGCAACAGTGATTGTATTTAAAATGGTCGGACAGGTGCGCATTTAAATATGATTTTATTGCTGTTAATTTGGTAATAAATTATAATTTAATGAATAGTTATAAATTATTTAAAATACGCGTGATTATTTTTATGAATTAAAAAATTTATCACTCATCGGAAGAAGCTATGTATAATTAATTCTTAAAAGATAATTCAAAATTTGACAGAATTCTAACATAAATTCCATGGAAGATTCTAGTTCTAGCTTTAAAATCAGAATAAAATGCCAGAAAAGGATACTTGAAAAAAGGACCAACAGACTATCGTCTTGGTTGTGCAAATCTCGATGACATCGATGTCTCGATAGAAAATTGGGTCTGTCCATTTCTCCAATGGAAACTAAATAAATAAAACAATATATTTATTTATTATTATTCAATTAAGTACAAATTCAAAAAACCAAGAAAACTATAAATTTTCTAAAACAACAAAGTTTATTTTAAAATTTGGGAAAGTCAGTTGTGGCGTGGTGAAGAAACTAAAAAATGAGTAAGAAATTAATAAATAAATTGAAAATAAAAATAACAAAACTTCTGTAAAAGTCTTAAATCAACCTTTTTCGACCCTAAATTAGTCATGCTTACACTGATATTTACTATTTTAATGCAATATTTGTTATGATCCGACTTGACTATCGCAACCAGATATCGATTTGCCGGCTAGCCATCGGCACTACTCAGGGATGAGTAAGACCTCGATACCTGGCGAGTCGGGTAACAGAGAAATTTATAGTTTTATAACAGGAATTAATACTTGGACTTCGGTTTCACAACACCTATACGGACAATCTGCTGGCAAGGATTTGGTGGACAGATGGCATTATCCACTCATACGACGCCCTCCCATCCTATAGTCGGCTTTCGATTATTGTGCCGACTCCCTAATCCACACCTCACCCAACCTACCACATATCCATCTCACCCTAATAAATAAATTAACAAATCATTTTTAATACTACGTTACAATATTTATTCATTAATAATTATTTTCCCTAACATTTTATATTTTATTCTTTACATAATTATTTATTCGATAGTTTTTGTTTAATATTCGACACCTAACAAAGTTCACAAAACTCTCGCACGATAATAACAAAAACTTAACTTTCTGGCAGCCCTGTATTTCGGTGGGCGCGAGAAGGTAAACAAAACTAAACAGCTGATGAGTGTAATGTTATATGTGTAATGTATAAGAAATGTAAGTGGTATAAATAATAATAATTAATATTAATTGTATTTGTATTTTTGCAGATTTGAACTGCTGGCAAACACGCGTTTTCTCCCGCACGAAAAAAATCTCCCTCACACAGCAGCCACCACGCGATCCTCTTCAAATCAGACTCCCTTTAACCCAAGAAACTCCTGTCATTCCTTTCTTTTCCTATTCCCTCATTCATATATGTCATTTCAAATGTTTTGGTCGACGCTGATAGATGGCGTTGGGCAACAGCTGGCGACTATCGATATCGATACTATCGATAGATCAGCGCCGACCATAACATATTGGCCACTTAGTGCGGTAGAGTCGTGTATTATATCCGAATATATTTTAGCCTCCTCGATTCGTAAAGAAAAAATAGCGCACGATAATATCGCAACACTATATCGATATTTTTGTTTTAAAAAAAATCACTTTAACATATATCATCGCCAAGAAATATCTATCGATATATTAAAATTATATCAACAACCCTAGATAGCTAGCTGCAAGACAAAACAAATTAAAAGTTGCTGTTTGAAAAATTATTAAAATAAAAATGCCTGAAACAGAACCATTGCCAGATGGATGGGAGAAGCGCACCAGCCGTTCAACCGGTAATTTAATAAACAAATGATTGTAGCATTTTACATTCGCGCAAATTGCAATTCGCCCGCCGGCAAATGTTAAAATAATGATGCACGTTTTGTGTTTGCTTCAGGTATGAGCTACTATCTCAACGTGCACACAAAGGAGTCACAGTGGGACCAGCCCACCGAGCCGGCCAAGAAGTCCGGTGGCTCTGGCGGCGCAGGCGACAGTCCCGACGAGGTGCAGTGCCTGCATTTGCTGGTCAAACACAAGGGCAGCCGCCGTCCGAGCTCGTGGCGCGAGGAGAACATCACGCGCACCAAGGAGGAGGCCCAAATGCTGCTCGAGGTCTACCGCAACAAGATCGTGAACAACGAGGCGACATTCGAGGAACTGGCGCGCTCCTATTCCGACTGCAGTTCCGCCAAACGTGGCGGCGACTTGGGCAAATTTGGACGCGGTAAGATTTTCACCCCGATTCCATTGCAAAAGTTTTCAATTAACGCAATTTAAAATTAGGTCAAATGCAGGCGCCCTTCGAGAAGGCTGCCTTCGGTCTGAATGTGGGTCAAATGTCGGGCATTGTGGACACCGACTCCGGCGTACACATCATACTGCGCAAATCGTAAACACGGATGACGCACGGATGATGGATTCTTTTTAATTTATAGAAAACTGCATTAACTCATTAGAAATACAAATAAAATGGAAATGGAAACCAAATTTACACCAGTGATGCCAAGGCAACGATAAAAGAGACAAAATACAAGTGACCACTTGTGAAAAAGGGTTACTGCCTGCAGAGTCTCGATATTTGTTTGCTTCGGACCAGAATTTTGATGTATTTTCAACATTCACCTATTTTAAGAGGTGCATTTTTGTGTACTGGGAAAGTGTTTTCGCTTTTATATCGTTTCCATTCTCAAAAAGTTCTAAAATTAGCTGTATAGAATCCTTTTTGTATTCAATTTAATTGAATCTAAAAAAAGCCAGATTTTCGGATAGAAGCTGTTTGAGATTTTTCTCGGCTGTAACAGTTAAAAACCAGACAAATCTATCCGAATAAAAGCCAATTTGGCATCACTGATTTACACAGGTGTCGCCTGGTAAAAAAGAACAATCATTTATTGTGGCTTAGTTAAAAAACTAATCAATAGATATATATACCTATAACATATATATGCTAGAAAATAGTAAAATTAAGGTTGCTTCTATTTGTTAAGTTCCAGTTTCTGGGCCAGCATCTTGGCACCCGACGACTTCTGCGACTGCAGCACCTTGAGCACATCCTTGGACTTGAAGTGCACCAGCAGCGACTTCTTCAACTCCGGAGCGTTCTCCACCAACGTGACGAGCACATAGCAGGCACGATTGATGCCCAGCCAGGATTTGAGCTGCAACATTTAAAAAGAACTCAAGTAATCGTACAAAAGGAGGGGATTAATTAAACTAACCACTTCTTCGGTTAAATTCTCCAGCAGCTTGGCTCCAAATGGAGTTCCTTCGCGCGTCAGATCGCTTTTGATAATCTTCTTTAGCACAATATGCATGCCGGCATCCTCAATGCCAATCTGAGTGCCAATCTCCTTTGCTGCCAACTCAATCTTTTCCAATTTTTGTTTTTTGGTCTTCTTTGTCTGTGGCTCCGCGTCGTCGTCGTCGTCATCGCTGTTCTCCTCATTGACATCAACTGCTGGCTCCACAATCGCTTGCTTCTCCTTCTTCTTCTTCTTGCGCTTCTCTGTGGCTTCAGCTATAATGGTTTCGGCATCTTGAGGCTTCTTCGCATCGCCATCAGCTGGAAATTCGGTTAGGCGCCAATCCAGCTGAGTGACAACTGGAGCAAGTGCAGCCGCTGTTTTATCATAATGCTCGCCAGTAACTGCAATCAAATATTGTTGTTATTATAAGAGTTCGAACTGGATAAACGCAGCGGTGGGCACGCAGTGGCTCTGGGAGCAGCGACTGCTCAAAAGACTCGCTGTTTTGTGCCCACCGCTGTTTTAAAGGTTCCTCGAGGTTCGGTTGAGAACCGTCTCCCACAATACTTACTGTGCTTCAGTATGGCAGCAGTGACCAGGCCAATTGTGCTATTGGACAGCCAGAAGGCAGCATCCTCAGTTATATGATTTGCAATGGGTCCCTCGATTTGCTCCAGAATCTCCTGGCGACGCACAGCCTTGTCCTTCTTGCTGGAGATCAAGCCTTTGTCCAAGAACTGAATTAAGCCCGGATGGAAGCAGGCCGTGTCGGCGGGCGCCACCAGCCAGAGGAGTACAGCACGTCCATGGGGATTGGCGGCGAGCACACGCAAATGTTCATGCAAAGGATCATAGATGGACTTCTTGGTGGCCTTTGTATCGTCCAGGGAATTCAGTAGGGTCATAAGGAACACATGCCCCTGCTCGTGCAAGGCAATCTTAACCAGATGCTCCTTAATGGCCTTAAGTATGGCCTGTAATACAATGAATTTGAAATAATGATGATGGTTAACATATTATATTATAATACACAACTTACTCGACGATTTTTCGGTGTCGAGTTCTGGAAGCACAGACAGGATGAAGTAACGCCCTCCTTGGTGGTCAACAAGTGTGGAATCAATGGAGCCAAGGCGGTAACCGATTCCTCCATCTTCTCGTCGTCAATCTCTTTGAAATACTCGAGTATGACGGCATGAACCAAAGCATTGTCCACCAGCTTCTTATTGGCAATGTGATCGATATTGGCCTTAACGGCGCTCATTATGGAGGCCTTCATGTTGTCCGCATCCTTGTACGTATCGCTCAATGTCCGGACATTGTCGTCCTTGGCCGCCTTGTACAGATCGCCGTAGAACTCCTGGCGCATGTAGCAGCGCTGCTTTTCCGTGGCACTCAGATAGATGTCGTCCAGCAGCTTGCTGGCTATATTGTGTCCAGCCAGACGCACCACATGCCCCATCACGCTGTCGGCCAGCTTGGACTTGGTCTCCGGTGCGCCGTACTTGAGCATGCGCTGGACGCAAAAGTGCGAGTACTTCGACTGGCACATGTCCACGGCATGGGGCATCAACTTGTCGCAGAGCTCGGCCCGCAGCGCTGGCACGGCGTTCTTGATCATGCACTGCAGCACGCGCGCCGTGTCGTGGGCCTTGGCCACTTTGGCGATGTTGTCGCCCACATTGAGCATCGCGAACATCTTCGCCACCTGCTCACTCTTGTTCTGGGCACGATGGCTGCAAATATAAGACACGTTATTTACTTTACCGTCTTCCATTCTTCATTTGTTATGATTTCGGGTAACATATCAAAAATTGTAGTATTATTTTTTAAAACCCAGTTCATTAATATCCTATTGAAATCTGTGTTAAATGTTTAGTTGTCTTTATCTTTTTTCTACTGTGATCAATTAAAAATTTATTTCAATTTAATTGTTAGCTTATATTCAAATATTTTTTAAGCCAACAATGTTTTGTCGGCCGCTTTTAGTCGACGTTTAATGCATAAATAAATATCTAGATTCTAGAAGTTTATACAGACGGACAAGGCTATAACGACTTGGCTTTAAAGCCTGATCAAGAATATATATACTTTATACGATTCTTCGCCCTGTTACCAGTGTAGCCAATTTAGCTATTTTCTCGACTTTTCTGGCGTTTTACAAATTTTAGACGCGTGAAAAATATAACTTAAATAGCGGTTGGCAGAATTTATAGCTATGTTTATTGAGATTATCAATTTAGATTCCTGCATTGTACATATTATGGAGCAGTTCAACTTGTCAACTAGACAAATCGAAGAAGTTCTTAGACAGTAAATAGCATCCAATATGTAAAATGGGAAAAAATTGACAACACAGTCATTTTTTGGTCCGAAGATAATAATTCTGTGGATGCGGAAGGCAATAAACGGTTTTGAAAACTGTCATCATATGTGCTGAGCCTTTTATGCCTTGCCATGGTTTTCAGCCAAATGAACATTGTCAAAACTAAGAATTTAAATTGTACATTGACACAATGAATTTAGTATTGCACTTCATGTAATCTTTAAAGCCCATTACGTATCGAAAATGTTGTTGAACTTGACAAGCATTTAGAATCTCTTTACTAATAAAATGTATACCTTTAATCTCAAAAAGCTTTCTATGTAGCTTATTTTAATTTAATTTTCTATCCTTTTCTAGCTTATTATGAATGCAGATCTAGCTTTTTCAGGCCCTGAATAGTTGTCAGCACTGCCTGTTACAAACATTCCTTGATCTCCCCTGTACACAATAAACAAATTGTCTTTGACTTGCGATCGTGATTAAATTTATAGGATAATGGCACTTATGATGTGCATCAAAGACTCAGGCTGCAGTCATTAGATGTGTATGTTTAATATCACCTGTGACTTACCATTTCACCTCCTCGTAGATTTTCTTCACTTCCACAATAACATCGTATGTGTCGCGTGTTCTCTTGCGCTTCAGCTTGAGCTCCTTCTTCTCCTGCTTGAACTTATTCCAATCCTGTTTCTCAGCGGGTTTCGCAGGCGAATTAAAGCTAGCTCTTGGTTTATTAGTTGCAAACTTATTATTGCTCTTTGCGAATTTGTTGGACTTCTTATCATCCTTTGGTGCCTTTGATTTTGTCACCACAGCATCGGTATCGGTCGACTTCTTTGTTTTCTCTAAATTTTTAGTTTTTTTCTTGTTCTCCGACTGTGTCGATTTCTTCATTTTCTCTGAGATAGACATTGTAATATTTTACAAGTGAAATGAAAATAAAGGAATACGAAACGTCTGCTATGTTTGTGTCGAGCAGCGGCAACACGTGCCAAATTATGATCGTTTATCGACTAAAAGCAGAATCGATATCAATAACACAAAAGAAGTGAAGTGCATTAAATATCGATAGTGATATAATGAATCTGTAATTATGTTACTTTTCTCAGTTTTATTGCTACCTGTTAAAAAAAAACCGTCAAGGCCGAAAAATTAACATATTCAGTTGTATTCAGTTGTTTCTTAATCAAACACAAAAAGCGTATCGATATATTCAAGCAACCATTACAGTTAACAGCTGATGTTAGGCGCAAAATTTGAAATCAAGCGCAAAGGGGGAGTGAATAATTATGGTACGAGTAAAAACTCTTTTGTCAAACTTATGGCAAACGTACGTATATAACAGTATCCTATTATATCGTGGAAAGCATAAAAATAAATAATTAAGTTTGACAACTCTTTCGAATCCCGATAGTTTTTATATCGATATTATATTATTATGTTGAGAAAGAGAACAATTAAAATAACATATTTGATTAAATTTTTAGACAATTCTCTCCATATTATGCGTCTGCATAAGCATCCAAAGCATGTGGAGCGACAATAGCTAGATCGAATATGAAAACTATATAATAGCGATATTGATATCGGTAATGCCCACCATCATTGGTACAGTCGCTACGGGCGATGGTGTATCCACAAAATGCCGAACAAGTTCAGCGTTCATTGCGGTATGAACCGTTCAATTGAACATCTTGCGAGGAAAACGACACAACTCTAGTGGATATATAAATAATTGTTGTATTTTTTTTTTCGCGGCAAAAACTGCAAACATTTTTTTCCTTGTGGACAATTTTTGTGCAAACTAACGATGGTTAAGCTTGGAAAAAAGAAATTAGCTGAGCTCTCAGAGTTGAGCAAAAAGAAATCGGTTGACAGCGATGAAAACACAGCCAAAACTGTTTCCACCCACGGGGACAGCGATTCGGCCGAAAGCGACGACTTGCCGCTAAACGGCAGCAAGAGCTCCGGCTCCACCGGTGCACCGCCGAGCAAGAAGCAGAAAAAGATGCCCAAAGCCAATGCAAAGGGCAAAGGAGCAACGCCGCCAGCGGCGCCTGCAGCGAAGACCGATAACAAGAAAGCATCATCAAAGTCCAATGAAACAGAGCCCGAAGAGGATGATGATGACGAAGACGATAAAGAGGAAGCGGAATATGAGGTATATAACAATGCATGTACATATGTATGTATGTATGTATGTATGTATATGCCTACATACTTGTTATACCCTGTGCCGAGGGTATTATAAGTTTGTGGCGATGTATGTAACAAACAGAGGGAAGCGTCTTCAATCCCATCAATATAATATGCATACACTGGCGAACATAATTATTGCCACAGCAAGCATTTTGAGATTTGGCATCATAAATTCGAAATTTTCGAAGGGTACTTATTGGGTTAAGGAAAGTTTTGTGTCATGCAAACGTAATTTAAATGACCTTTCCATTGATGCCAATAGGTTAACGATTAGAGAGCGAATAAGCCCCCAAATCTCAAAATGCTTGCTGTGCCAATAATTATGTTCGCCAGTGTACATATGCGATACAATTTTTTTGAAGAAAAGGAAAAAATCAATTATATCAAATATATCGGTATTTCAAAGCGATATATTAAATATTTTGAAATTTTTTTAATACAGAAAATATTATTGATACGATACTTTAAAAATATTCGACATCCCCAATCGAAAGTTATTCAAGAAACAAATAAGTCAGTTTGTTCACTTGTTCAAAATGACTCTGCTACTTTACTGTTCATTAGCAGCCGAAGTTTCTCAAAATGGCTCTGTTTCAGTGCTGCCAATTGAGTTTTTTTCCCGTCAAATCTGACTGTTTTTCTGGCATTTTTTTTTTTTAGAAATGCATTTGGTTTCTTTCCGCTTTTTTTTAATGTTGCTACCAATTTCATGAAAATATGTACGTATATGTAGCAGCACGGCTGTCACTTGCAAAAAAAAAAATCTGGTACCAAAAAATACCATTTTTGATAAATCTGTGGAAAAAAAGTTTAGTAGCGCGCTTAACATACACTCAGACCAACATTTATTCGTACACCCTTTTTTTTACTTTAACAGCTATATTAGTCAAGTCTTCACATTGAAAAAAATATATTTGGAAAGGTCGTTCGAATTCCGTTTGAATGATGCAAAACTTTCCTTAACCCATTAAGTACCCATTGAATATTTTGAGTTCAAAAAAACGTAAATTTTTCAACTTTTTTCCTCGATTTTTTCCAAAAAATGTTGGGATGCAAAAAAATTCTTGAATCAATTCTAGGAGTGATTGCAAAAAAAAATTTCAAAAATATTTTTGCTTGTATTTTTTAAAATTTTTTGAAAATTGCGAAAAATGCACAGTGGAAAAAATGGGTTAAAATTGTCATTTTTAGGATTTTCAAAAAATTTTAAAAAATACAAGCAAAAATATTTTTGAAAATTTTTTTTTGCAATCACTCCTAGAATTGATTCAAGAATTTTTTTGCATCCCAACATTTTTTGGAAAAAATCGAGGAAAAAAGTTGAAAAATTTACGTTTTTTTGAACTCAAAATATTCAATGGGTACTTAATGGGTTAAGGAAAGTTTTGCATCATTCAAACGGAATTCGAACGACCTTTCCAAATATATTTTTTTCAATGTGAAGACTTGACTAATATAGCTGTTAAAGTAAAAAAAAGGGTGTACGAATAAATGTTGGTCTGAGTGTATGTATACCAGTTTTGGTAGAAATATAGCAAATGTGTGTAAGAATGGCAGCTTAATCATACGTTTCTATCGCTTTTTGCCAATATTAGCACAGTACAAAAAGTGCGGGTTAGTTAGATGATTTACACAGTTTGCTTGCCAAAAGAATATTAACAAGAGTGCCGTAATGGCTGGCTAAAGGGCGCTTCAGACGAGCACTTTTTCACCGACACATTTTGTCAAAAAGAGATTTTTTCGTGTCCGAAAGTTGCCAGCACTGCTCTGTTTCTCTTTAGTTCATGAACAGCTTAGAGCGGTTATACGAATATTTAATTAAAAATAAATCAATGTATGAAACAGAAACGAATATCAGCATCAGTTACGGTTTTGGTCAAGTTCGAATTTTGATTTTCGGTTATAGGTATAATAATAGGTATAATAAAAAAGTTTTCTTCGGTTAAGCTTTCAGTTAGGGTTATCATTTTCAATCGGTTAATATCGGTTAACAGTAACAATTTTAGTTCCATATACAGAAAATTACCAGTTTTTATATGAATCTTTAATCTGTTTATTTAACCCATTAATGGCTGACCATAGATCGGCTGGTACGATTTTGACGAAATTTGGAAATGTGTGCCTAGAAGACCATAGAAGTTGAAAGAAACAAAAAAAAAATTTGTATCTTCAAATTTAATTTTTTCGATTTCCATACATTTTTCAGCTATTTTCGATAACATTTTGTATGCAGAAAAATAGCTAGATATTCACCTGTAAAAAACTACAAGTATAACAAGGATAACTAAACTGTTCAAATTTTATACTTATATTTTTATTATTTCTCTTTACTATGAAATAAATTTTGCCTCGATATCTCTCACATGCCCCGAGCTAGAATTTTTAAAGTGTCAATACTTTTTTGGGTATTTAAATACCCATTAGCCGTTAATGGGTTAAACCGCTTATCCCAAATGAATTTGAACTATTTTTAAAAATATGAAAGAAATATGTGCAGGGTCACTCACAGTCGAGCACACTCGATTGTTGCATACTGCCATTCTTAATATACATAACATATGTGAACACTTTCTAATTGCTAACAGGTCGAGGCGATTGTCGGTCACAAAACGAAGCGTGGCGAGTCTTATTTCCTGGTACGCTGGAAAGGATACGGCAAGGATGCCGATAGTTGGGAGCCAGAAGCCGAATTGAATTGCGACGATTTGATTGAGGAATACCGCAAGGTTAGAAATACGGGACATCTTCAATTACAGCTTGAATATGATCTATACACAGCATCATTTCGTCTCTTTCTAATTGATGCCACACACACACACTCACTTTTAGGTCGGTTTGAAGAAAAATGCCGTTGCCAAAAAGTCGGCGGCAAGTCCTAAGGGAAGCGGCGCTGGTCGTGGTCGTAAGCCGGGCAAGAAAGTGGAGAGCGATCCCGAAAAAGAGTGGGCTGTGGAACGCATCTTGGACTTTGTGGATGATGATGAGCACGGTGGATTGTATCGCATTCGTTGGAAGGGATTTGGCGCCAAAGAGGATACCTGGGAGCCCGAATCGAATCTGTCATGCGAGGGACTAATTGAGAAATTCAAAAAGGGCCTCGTATCGCAGCGCAACGTCGATGCGAAACATCTACGCGAATCGCCGAAGAAAACAAAGCGTCTCGTCAACGAGACAATTCCACGTTCTAATTTTAACAATCGCATTGAGCGTACTTCGAAGCGGGCTGCCAAGAATCGGTAAGACAACGAGCTCTCGCGTCTCTCTCTCTCTCTCTCTCTCCAACTCTCTCTCTATCTATATATGTATCTATCTATCTCATCATGTATTAATGCTTTCTCGCTTGCACGCACAGTGTTTTTTATGGCGAGGAGTGAAGAAAAATGGAACACCAAAACCGACGACAAATTGCAAGATTGATCGATCCGCGGATTAATAATCGAAACTTGAATTACAATTTAAATACATCTTTAGTTTAAGTCTGACGACATTGGGAGTCAGGCAGTCAATCAGAGAAGTCGGATGTTCCTAGATTTTAAGCCGAAAACAACATACAACACAATACACATAAATATGGATAGTTTTTAAAATGCGTACATAGCAATTAATATGTATCTCTATTGATTCATTGTGTACACCTTTCGTTTAACCTAGACATTAAGTTATAAAATGAAAATCAACCCTAACTTAGGCTTTAAGTTCAAAATCCCGTTTAAGTTGAATTGTCTCCGAATAGTAAACTAAAAAGAAAGAGAAAAACACAAAAAACATGTTACTGCAATTAATGCGAAAAATTAATTGAAAGTCAATATTGTAAAATGAATATGCGCAGATTCTTTCTTTTTTAATTTGTTTCAATTCCTTTAAAGAAAAAACTTAAAAAATAAAACTCTCTGTTGACCTGGAGAGTGCCTAACAATAAGACTTTCTTCCCTGACATGTAACAAGAAGCAATTCAAAAATTGTGCAAATAATAAAAATGTAATAGATAGAGAGCGACTTCTCCAAATCTATGAAAACTTATATATTTCTCAACTTGTCTGTCTCTGAGTCGAAGATCGTATTAAATGTATATACATATACACTCAGACCAACATTTATTCGTACACCCTTTTTTTTACTTTAACAGCTATATTAGTCAAGTCTTCACATTGAAAAAAATATATTTGGAAAGGTCGTTCAAATTCCGTTTGAATGATGCAAAACTTTTCTTAACCCATTAAGTACCCATTGAATATTTTGAGTTCAAAAAAAAGTAAATTTTTCAACTTTTTTTCTCGATTTTTTTCAAAATAAATTTTAATGCAGAAAAATTCTTCAAACAATTCTAAGAGTGACTGCAAAAAAAAATTTTCAAAAATATTTTTGCTAGTATTTTTTATAATTTTTTGAAAATTGCGAAAAATGCACTTTTTGTGTGAAAAGTGGGAAAAAGGGGTTAAAATGGTCATTTTTAGGATTTTCAAAAAATTATAAAAAATACTAGCAAAAATATATTTGAAAATTTTTTTTTGCAGTCACTCTTAGAATTGTTTGAAGAATTTTTCTGCATTAAAATTTATTTTGAAAAAAATCGAGAAAAAAAGTTGAAAAATTTACTTTTTTTTTGAACTCAAAATATTCAATGGGTACTTAATGGGTTAAGAAAAGTTTTGCATCATTCAAACGGAATTTGAACGACCTTTCCAAATATATTTTTTTCAATGTGAAGACTTGACTAATATAGCTGTTAAAGTAAAAAAAAGGGTGTACGAATAAATGTTGGTCTGAGTGTATATCAGTAATCACTACTTACGGAAGTTAAATCTAGCTTTTCTTATAGTATTTGCCTTTAAAGTTCCGTCTGAGATACCAATTTCTATAGTCCCGTTATTCTTGATTGGTTCCAAATCAACTTTTAAGGTAATTAACAAAGGCACTCGCATACAATTTTATTAAACTTTTAAAATTTCTTTGCGTATTGCTTTCAGCCACGTTGTAAGACTTAAAAACAATGAATAGTTCTTATGAGATATTGACCCAATGTCCACTTGACACATTGTAAAAGGCTCCTTTGATTAAATTACTTAAATTTTTTGTTAAAAAAAAAAATAGAAATGAAATATAGAACTCTACATTTGAAAACCATCAATTTAATTTTTTTTTAAACTTTACCATGACATTTGGCTGAACAAATCTCTAGGACGTTTTACTGCTTTACACTGAAAAAATGAAATGAGAGCATATTCGAACTGCTGCAACGCTGCAGTTGGCGACATAAAGAGAACATCGCATTAGTTGCAGTGTATGATAAAAGTCTAGCGCTTTACGATCACCACTCTCATTGAACGCAGATCAGCGACTGACATCAAAAAGGATCAGCCGATCAGATGCTTCGTGAGATAATAAGAAGCCGAGCTGCAGAAAGTGCTATTTATAGAGCACACACGTATTCTCTCTTTCTCTCTCTGTACGTGTGTCGGCTGCGACGCCGGCAGAATTATGAGCTCCTATACAGAGCTCGTAGCAGTGTTGCCAACCAATTAAGCTATTTTTCCGTCATTTCTGGCGGTTTACAAATGCCAAATGCGGGAAAAATGCTAATATAGCGGCTGGCGGGAATTATAGCTACACTAGTCGGCATATTTATTTTGACAACATTTAAAGTTAAATATATCCATAATTTGATCCTACTTCATGTACATTTTGGCATCAATGGAAAGGTCATTTCACTTTCCTTAACCCATTAAGTACCTATTGAAAATTTTGAATTTTGAAAAACGTTAATTTTAAAACTGTTTTCCTCGATTTTTTTCGAAAAATTTTTTGAAGCAAAAAAATTCTTCATACAATTCTTATAGTGACTGCAAAAACAATTTTTCAAAAATCTCTTTGCTAGTATTTTTTATAATTTTTTGAAAACTGCAAAATATGACTATTTTAACCTCTTTTTCCTACTTTTCATACAAAAAGTGTAATTTTTGCAGTTTTCAAACAATTTAAAAAAATACTAACAAAAATATTTTTGAACATTTTTTTTTGCAATCACTCTTATAATTGTTCCAAGAATTTTTTTGCATTAAAATATTTTTTGTAAAAAATCGAGGAAAAAAGTTTTGAAAAGTGACTTTTACATAAATTCGAAATTTTCGAAGGGTACTTAACGGGTTAAGGAAATTTTTGCATCATTCAAACGGAATTTACGCGACCTTTCCAAATATATATAATAAGCTATTATTTTCTTATTTGAAGTCAAAATATTACATATTTAAGGGTTTGCAAAGAATTACTTGACAAACTGTATATGGCGTTGTTCTAAATTTTTCTAGCCGTTTCTAGCTTTTTAGGTAAGCAAAAAAGTTAGCAACACTGATTCCATGGGATGGGCTTTTGGCATTTTGGACACCACTGTTTTAGAATTATAAGTATTATGATGGAGATACTTGGCTTGGCTAACAAAATTCAACTGAGCTGATTTGAGTTTTATTTAGTTTATTGCATTTGATCAGCCATTTTAGTGGGTACACAGTTGAAGTTAAGCTAGGGATTATTGTTGCTTAGAGGCCCGCTTGCAGACCGAAACCGGGTCCCTTTGGCTCCTCGCACAGGGAGGTGGGCTTGCCCTTGGGCTCGCTGGCAAAGCGTCCGTTGCGTGGACCAGGTGGTGATATTTTATCGGCCTTCAGGTCATTCAATATCTCTTGCATATCCTTAGCAGTCAGATCCTCCTGAAATGTGTTGTGATTAACAAATGCATTCAAATGCATGTCAAGCGATTCGCACTTACATAGTAATCATCATTGACGGACACCATGGGCGCATTGACACAGGCACCGAGGCACTCCACCTCGGAGATGGTGAACTTTTTGTCCTTGGTGGTCTCGCCGACTCCGATGCCCAGCTGCTTCTTGCACGTGTCCAGGATGTCGTCGGAGCCACGCAGCCAGCAGGGTGTTGTGGTGCACACCTGGATGTGATATTTGCCCGTTGGCTTGCGCATGAACATTGTGTAGAAGGTGGCCACCTCGTAGACACGCATGTTGGGCAGGCCCAGGATCTCGGCCACCTTGTGCATGGCCGAGATAGGCAGCCAGCCGTACTGGCGCTGTGCCAGATCCAGCAGTGGAATCATCGCACCCCGCTTGTGTCCCTCCGGATAGATGCTCAGTATGGCGTCCACGCGTTTCTTGTTTTCCGCATTGAACTCGAACGGTATGCCGGGATTATCCTCGGGCGTATCGCGATGCACGAAGAGATTGTCGCTGCGCTGTACACTGCTGGTGGCAATGGCCCGCAGGCTGCCCCGCTGTAATTACATGCATGCATTTGTCAATGTTATTGTTATGTTATTTTTGTGCGAAAATTACATAACTTGCAACTGGCAATCAAACAGTTGCTCGTTGGTGGTAAGCGCTTTTCATGCGCCACAGTGTACTTACGACAGCGGCCAGTGTTTTTCCGGCACAATTCGACAGCATTTTATATGCCTTCAATGGACGTAACTAACGAAAATATTGAATATATATTGAATTGAATTGTCGGTGCAGTGGCAATGCCCACAACGACTTCGATTAACTCGATTCCAATCAGCTGGAGACTAGGGCTGCAAAATCGATATTATTGACTATTTTACACTTCGTGCGATATATCGATTTATCTATGATCTGTCAAATTATTGAAATGACGTTTCTTACACTCATTGCTTTATCTTATACATGACTACTTTCAGATATGAAATATACATATTTCTTTATAAAAAGCCGTGTATTCTAACTTTTTTCTAGTTTTTTTTAAATAATTTTATAACTATCTTTGATTTATCGATAGCTTTGACCAGTAACGCAGATACAATCGATGTTCCTGCTGCCCTGTTGGATCTTTATATCGATAAAAGTAGCTATCACATTTGCAATCGGCACTTGCCCAAATTGGAAACAAATTAGATACAAATCGATAATTCGATTAAAACATCTACAATACAAATTTGAATTTTCACAAATTAAATCTGTAAACTAAGCAAGGGGATTCCTATAAATGTTTGGTCATTATTCATTTTTTATTTTTTGTTTTGCTGTGTAAATGCACATTAATAATTAATAATTATTGAAGGCTGTAGTATCACGCATTCTGTTCATAGTTTTCAGTTTTCATATCATTCAAGCCCAGCTCCTCGTTGTCCTCGTAGGTGCGGTCGTACCGCTCCACGGTCAGCTTGTCGTCGGGCTCGTCGTCGTCCCTGAGCGACTGCACGTAGGTATTGCCAGCTGGATCCGTCAGCACCAACGTGATGACCTCTTTCATCTTCAGTACTTCGTCGAAGGCATTCAGGAATCGTTGCATCTGCTGCTTGGACGGCTCATCGGCTGAATCGTGGAACGTTGTGCCGTCCAGTTGATCCCGCATGGCAACAAGAAGACCCTCCACCGTTGTGAAGCGACCACAGAGCGCATGTGGGCCCACATCCATGTCCAGCTCGGGAATCGCCAAGCTGCACGTTTCCGATTTGAGGACGTCGCGCGATAAATCCTCCTTGTCGGCAATGCGCACCTTGAACCGGATTCCCTGCGGCTCCACTCCGCCGCCGGACTTGACCTCGTTGGTCTTGTGGCCGCAGCTGGAGCAGACGGTGGCCATGATGACCACCTCCTTGAAGTGCGGAATATTCGTCATCTTCATGTTCGTCTCGCACGGCACAGTGCAGTTCGGACAGTTGGTGGCAAACTGCAGCACTTCGCCGTGCAGATTCTCAATTGGCCATTCGTCCTCGGCAATGGGCTTCAACAGATGCTGCTCCTCGTGGTTTTGCTCGTACAGACCTGAAAAAACGAAAAGTGTTAATATTCATTTCTAAACTCTAAACCAGTGGTGGGCACGCAGTAACTCCGGGAGCAGCGGCTGCTCCTAACTTAGGTAGAAGTCAGATTGTGATGTATATATTAAGTTGATCTTTGGCATCAACCCACCTAATAGTTCGTTTTGCTCTTGGGAACGTGCAAAGTGCATAGTTTTCATCTGATGATCCGTGGCCGGCGCCAGGGGATTCTCAATAAAGCTGTTGCCCGATATGTCCTCCAGTAGCAGGCGAAACGGCGTCTTCAGCTCCTTCAGCTCGCGCAGGCGATCGATGTAGGCATCTATGGACTCCGCCTCGGCGGGATGATCAATGCGACGCTTTTCCTGATCCTGCGAGAGGCCGGCAATCGTGCGTTCAATGATGCCTTCCACGGTGGTGACCTCACCCTTCTGCGATTGCACGGGAATTTCCAGCTCCACCTCTGGAATATTGACACTGGAATTATCGGAGCGCACGACACGTCGGTTCAAGTCCGATGCATTGAGCACGTTCAGTTCGATGCGTACGCCGCTCTTTTGAATCTCCGATGCCGACTGCATCTCATTGTTGGCATAGCCGCACTGTTCGCACTTGAAGGACATCAGCACCACCTCGCGAAAGAAGGGAATCTTGGTGGGCAACAGGCGGGTGATGCCCGACTGGAAACATCGCATGCAAGCCGATTCGATTTCGACCACTTCCTGCGCCTGTTCGGCATTGATGTCTTGGAAGATGGGCTCTGTCGCTGTGGCAGCTTCATCGGCTCCCTTTTGCACAACAGACGTGCTGTCCACACTAGACATGTTCTGTGCTGTATCGTAATATTTGCAAATGGAATTACTTTTGCCGCACACAACGTGCAATATATCAGTGCTCTCGATTCTCGATTGTTCTGACAGACAAACCTGCTGCGTTAGTGTTGGTAAACACTTTCATAGATACCTGTTATGTGCAGCGATAAGTATCGAAAATACTTGTAATTGTAATTATTTTCAGTGCTGCCCTAACAGCCCTTTTAGTGATAGATCTATCACTTTTTCGATAGGTTTGTCTCCAAAATTTTAGAAAAAGCCCCTATCACCAAATCTATCGCCTTATCAATTGCTTTGAAATTTATCTCATTGAGTGCCAGAAATAAAATTGTCAACAATGCCGAAAAATAATAAAAAAAATAATAATAATAAATAATTAATAATAATAAATAATTAATAATAATTAAAAAATACTAATACATAAAACATAATTATTCATGTACTTTTGAATGAATTTTATTTAAAAATCTGTCCCGATATTTTGTCACCTTTTTTGTCACCGATTTTAAATTTTTGTCACTTTTTTTGGCCTGTTTTTGTTATCGATTTATGGCTGATTTTTTTATGTTTTCGTATTCGTAGTTTTAAAAAAAGAAAAGTAAATTAAATACTTAGTACTTTGATTTGCCAAACTTGACATGACAAATAACTCCATACATCAACACATGACAAATTGACATTGACTTATTTTTGACTTTTCATGACAACATGACAACAGAGTAGTGTTTATTTGTGTCCAATCATGATAATCTATTTATTTCTTATTTTTGCATGCTTTGCAATTTTCGATTTGCTCTCAACATTTAAATTTCGATTTCGCGACAATGCACAAAACAATCATATCGTTTAAGCTATCGTGAAATCATTTTCATCGATGCGATGTGTTATAAACCATCACTAAGCGAGAGAAGCAGCAGCGGCGGCCAGCAGTGCTGTGTGTGTGTGTGCGTGTGTGCGCGACGAAAAAGTATAAATCGTAACGAGCAGAAGAAAAAAAACGTGTGAAAATTTATAGAAAGGTATTGCAATAGAATAATTAACAAAATGCCTATCGTACTGCCAAACTGCATTCGACGCAGAGACATTTGAAGGACTTTCTATTTATGCGTGTGTGTGTGTGCCTTCCATGCCTGTGTAGTGTGTGTGTGTGTGTGTGTGTTTGTGACCAGCAGCACCTGGGCGGTAGAGTGGAAATTTTGCGTTCAAGGACAACAGAACGATAGTGGCCACAGCTGCAAGTGTGTACAGTGTGATGTCCTTTCCCCTAAACCCCCCTATCCCAACCCACTTCCACGCACCTTCCTTGGCCACAAGTCGAATTCTAGATATTCTCCTCGGCATGCCAAGCAAGACACTCGCCCATTTTTGCCCAGGCTCACGAACTAAATGCAGCTCAATGTACCGACTTTTAAAAGAGCGGGCGCGTTTTTTCCATTCAGTTTCCGTTGTGCTGCAAAGCCCAGTTGTTGTACAGTTACAATTACAAGCTCAACAACGTTGATTGATTTGCAGGGCAGCATTTGAAGATACAGATATAGTGTTAAAGAGCGCATTTTAAAATAGAACTTTTCACATATTTTAATAGAAATTTAATTTTCAAAGAAATCAACGTATGTACGTACGTATGTGTGCGTGTGAATATATATTTATATATATATATGTGTTTGTGTGGGGTTGCCAATGTTTTTTTTTTCGCGCAGAGCGAGCATGCGCATACCATCACATGTGCGCGACGCTCTCGCTCTCTCACCCGCAAAACACATGGGTCGCATTTGAGAGAGCGGCGATGTCGCGCAGCGAGAACAAACGTTTGAAACAACTGCATGCATACATACGTAAAGAAGTGAACAGAACGGGAGAATGCAAAATCAAAAAAGAAAATAAAAAAAAAAACAACAGCTGCGCAGATTTGACAAAGTCGAATGGTCAGGGATAAAGAGGGGGGGAAACATCTTTCCGATGCCCATTTCCAATTGCACGGGGCGCGTTGTCGACAGTCGCGCACAGATTCTCGTAAACAAAACGCTAGAAATTTGCGTACCACGTGTGTAGTCTGTATGCGTGCGTAAGTTTGTGTGCGCGAGTCGTCTATACATACATACATACGTATGTATGTACATAAAATAAATATATCTACGAATGTCGTAGATACGCGTATTTATGTGCATACTACATTGTTGCAATTGTTTTTGTGCAACTGATTTGTTGTTGTGGTTAGTTTATTACCGTTTCTATTTTTTTTCCCTGTGTTTTGAGAGCTACTAATCAACATTTAAATTTACGGCACATCCGCTGCGGGCATTAGTCAAACCCGCGTGTGCTTATGTAAATACATATGTACATGTTTTAAAGTACATACATATGTGTGTAGATTTGTTGGACCCAATTAGTTGCGAGATACCCTACATATGTATGTATATGTAATTCTATGTCACATTCGCTTGCTCAAGGATTTTAGCGCAATGTCCTTGCGTGCGAGATGTACAAATTTGCCTGTAATGGCTAAAATACAAGTTGATTTTGTTGCAAACGGCATTGACTTCAAATTTGTAAATATGTATGAACATAAACAGACACACACACATACACTATGTGCTGCAGCGATGTCGACGCAGGCGCCTGCGCCGGTACGTGATTCGCAATATCTACGCGTATAAGTGTATGTGCGATGTTCTTATATATGTATACGCGTGTATCGATGGCACGTGCGTGAAGAATCGATTCGCGTTCATCCTAAAACTGTTATTAGCCTACGATAGCAAACATCCAGATCGATAACTTATTTTTGGAAAATATCGCACTTTATCGGCAGCATTCAAAGCTTAGCTGTGGCTTCGATAATGATCTATACATAATAACTATCATAATGTTTTGATGGTGCTAATGTGAACAATTTAGGAGTTGACCCAACTATTCTGTCTTGGTGTGCATACTTCTGTTGAAGCGCATTCATAAGGTAGAAGATAAGCTTCTTTTATTTGTGCTATAAGCTTCCATTAATACGTCCTTTCCTTTCATTTCCTTTCCTCCCTTCTATGAGCATTTGTCCCCATTGCCAGACCTTGGGGATTCAGTTTACTTTAATTATTTATGCGGATGCCACACTTGCAGTTTTGCCCATTTAGCTATTTTTCCGCCATTTCTGGCGCTTCACAAATGCTAAATGCGGGGAAAATATTAATACATATCGCAGCTGGCAGGAATTATAGTTATATTGAGTTTTGAAATTGCATATTTTATTTTTCACAAAATTTCTGGCAACATCGCATCACTTTCTAGCCGTTTATAGCTTTTTCGAAAGGCAGATCTAGCTTGCTCAAGCCCAAAAGAGTTGGCAACACTGCACACATGCCTGCATGTAAATTAGAGATGAGCGATATGTTGTGATATTAGTGTTATTGTGACTTACTGCATGTAGGAATTTTAATTTAAGATGTTTTTCAGTGGACCAGGCAAACATAAAATAGCCTACTGTATATATTCGAATCGTTCGCTATAAAGCAAATTCTAATGAGTATTTTGCGCATAACCGTAATTACATTTTGCTAAGTTCTCTTAGGTTTATATTTCTCAATATCCATTTTATTCATTTTAAAATTTAGTTCATGATTTCACACAGAGGAAAAATCATTCAGTGACAAAATATCATTCAGTGATTTTGTCATTGTTGCCTATGAAACACATTTGTCCCTGTGATATGTTGTCAGTGACAATTATTATTTTTAATACGTATTCCAAGTAACAGCGTCGTCAATATCACTCAACTTTATTGTACATGGGTTGTAATATTTGTAACGCTCAAAATGGTTAAACTTTTACTGGCAATTGTAAAAGCAAAACAGGACACTTCTACTTCTTAAATGAAAGCACAAAAAGTTCGTATTACGGTTCCCCAAAGTATGCAGCATTAATGTGCAATGTGAGACTCGGATGCTCTGTATGTTGCATAAGCAACAGGGGCTGTGGCATTAAGTTAGATTTCCTTGACACCCAGTTGATTTTCTCCCTCCCACTCCCACTCCCACACCTGACCACCCGAGTGAATGAGCTGTTGTGACAAACATTTCATCATTTACTTTAGTGCCAACAACATTTCGACTATGTTTTTCGTTGTTTTATTCTCTCATTTGGAAGTCTCGTGATAGGCGTGTTGTCGTTTTGGAGTTTTATTTATTATTTTTTTTTTTAAGTCGTTTCGCGTAGTTTTATGTAGTTTGAAACCGCGTTTATTGTTGCAGATAATTTAAATTAACGTAAAACACAATGGCCATGTTTGGTCAGTTAAACCGGTTTAGCCATTAAGTTATAGTAAACAGTTGTTTTATTTTCTTTATATATTAATAATTGGTAATTTACGTTACGTTCTTTGTCTTTGTTACGTTTTTCATTTGTGCAGAACGACGCAATCATCCTTCGTCTATTGTCGTCGTCGTCGTTTTTCGTCATTCGTTCACTCTTCAGATACAACAACTACAACAGCCAGAACAAGAACAACACGCAAGTCAATGCTTTAACGGAACCTCTAACGGATCGCAGCCAACAATACAGAGAATAAATAGCAAAAGGAGCAGATAAAACTAGCCGAACAGAGGATTACAAAATGCATCAAGAGGCGCGTTAAAAGCAAAAACAAAAAAGGAGCGCCAAAAGCAAACTGCGAACAGACTGTGCTTGTGTGTGTGTGGGTGCTCGTGTGCGTGAGTATAGGGATATTTGAGTAGAGCAGCAAGCGAGCGCGCACTCTCTCCCTCATTGTCTCTCTCGTGTGGCTTGCCTGATTGTTGCGTCGGTGTGCTCTGCTGTTTGTGTGCTTATGTGTTTATGGGTGTGTGTGTGTGAGTGCAGTAGCAGCAACAACTGAAGAGAATCAATTACAAACAGAAACTCTCACTCTCTCACGCATCTCTCTTGTGCAATTGGAATGGCTGCGAATAGCAATAGCAACAACAACAATTAGGATATGCAGCTATAAGAGGATTAATAGTAAAGTAAGCGCAAAGGATTTGAAACCAAAAAAGATAACAATAACATCAAAACGCCTAAGCATAAGGAACAGCACAAGAAATAATAGAGAGAGAGAATTGCGAATTACAAAGTTGAAAAAAAAACTCTTCCCACCCCCCGTAAAAAGGACTAAACAATACAAAAGATAAGCGCAGATTGTTTGAGAAGATGAGCAGTCTGTTGGATGAGCTTGGCCCGACGCTGTCGTCGGCGACAATCGATGACCAACAGCAGCACCAGCAGCAGCAGCAGCAACAACAACGGACATTGCTGGGAACGTCACTATGCGATGATTCGAATGTATCGTTGGTGTTGGAGGACACGGATGTGAGCAACACCAGCAGCAGCAGCAGTACCAGCAGCACATCCAGCAACAGCAGCACCAGCAGCAGTTGCAGCAATGGCTCCGGTACGGATACGGATACTGGCAAAGGGAGCAGCACCCTTGGCAGCATTGATGTCGCTAGCGTAAGTTCGTCTAGCATTGGTTCGGCTGCATCGATTACATCATCGGTATCAACGACCGCACCATCAACGGCCAATTCATCTGGTCTTGGCCTGGTGGTCGATGTGGATAGCAACATTGGTAGCAGCCAGGAGCTGAGCCATGGCTACGATGCCAAAAGCGTTACAGAACTCGATTCGCTAGAGGATACCTGTGGTTCCATGCTTAAGGATGGCGACAAGCTCTGCAAGTTGTGCAGGTGAGTAAACAATATTAATCAAACTATCGACAGATTAAACTCATCCTTAATATCGATAATCGTACGATTGTAAGATCAGCATTATCACACTTTACTCGGTTTTCGATTTATAAGCACCTATCGAAATAGAAAGGGAAACGTCAGAAAACAGATGAAGATATGATTTGAATTTCGAAACGATAAATTTTTTTTTATACTGATTTGATTTAGTTTCGTAAGCAGGTGGCAATTCTAATGGAACAACTGATTGACAATTGTAAAGTCAAAAAACGCGAAAGCTTGAATACAATTTTATTAAACCTTTTTAATAATTTGACAATAGAAAATTTTCAAAAAAACACTTTTTGTATAAAAAGTAGGTAAAATTGATTAAAATAGACATTTTTAGCAATTTTCAAAAAATCATAAAAAAAATGTTTCTGAAACAAAATATTTTTTATAAAAAATCAAGGTTAAAAGTTGAAAAAGTAGACCTTTGCAAAAATTCAAAATTTTCACTGGGTACTGAATGGGTTAAGAAAAGTTTTGCTTCATTCAAACGGAATTTAAATGACTTTTCCAAAAATATACAATAGGATATTTAGTTCTTATTTATAGTCAAAAAAAAAAAACAAACTGTATGAGCTCGAAACTAATTTAAATTAAATCAACTTTAGAAGTTACTCTAGAATGTGAATGATAGATTGATTTTTGCGATTTATATAGAAGAATAGACAGCATCTACTTGGTAGTTGATGCTGTACATTTTATAGGGTCGGCAATAAAAACAAATCTGTATTAAAAACGACTATAGATATTGATGAAACTGATAAGTATGAAGATTCTTTTAGCTACAACAATTATTGATACTATCGTTCATGTTATCGATAAGTAAAAAGCCAGTAAATGCAATTGTTTAATGTACATATCCTTCTCTATTGTAGTTCGCGTTTGGTTATGCCGCGCATTCTATCCTGTTTGCACGTATTTTGCGAGGATTGCCTTCTGAATTTGCTGGCCAGCAAGGAAGCCGTATCCGCCAGCTCACCGGCTGCCTCACTCTCATCGGCGGCCAGCTGCTCGTCGGCATCGTTTGACGGAAGCGAGCATCGATTGCACTCGTTATTGGAATGTCCCGTTTGCAAGCAACAGACGCAGCTGGACAACAAGGGCATTAAGGGTCTGACGTGTGACTATATTGTGACCAATATATTGGATCTGTCCAATCTCGAATCGGAGCACATACCGTGCACATCGTGCAAAAGCAAGGAGGAGGCCATCTCCCGATGCAACGATTGCGCCAATTTCCTATGCAATGGCTGCGATAATGCGCATAAATATATGCGATGCTTTGAAAACCACCAAGTGGTCCGCATCGAGGATCTGCAGAAGAACGAGCAGAACGATAAGCTCATCATACACAAGCCCATCTGCTGTCGCCAGCACATTAACGAGAATCTCAAGTATTATTGCTTTACGTGCCAGGTGCCAACCTGCAATGATTGCCTGCTGAGTGATCACAAGGGCAATGATCATCACTATGAGACGGCAAACATTGCCGAGCAGGCGGTTCGCGCCGATATGGATCAGATCATCAACGATACAATGAAGAAGGCCGAATACTGTAACGATGCTGGCGGTAATCTGAGCAGCGCTTTAACCGAACTCCAATCCCAGCACGACAATGTGCGACAACAGATCGACGATGCCTATAAGACATACAAGCGAATTATTGAGCTAATCCGGGATCAAATGCTTACCGAATTGGGACGCTTGCATTCGGAACGCGAGCTCAAGATCATGGATCGGATGCAGAGCCTTGAAAACAATATGGGTAGATTGCAGCAGGCGGCACAGTTCGGTCAACGTGCCATGGACAAGGCCAATGCTGTCGAGTTCCTGCTGCTGAAGCCAGTGATTAGTGCCCAGTGCACATATCTCATGGAGCAGACGCCCCAAAGCGATGCCAACTATCAGCTGCAGTTTGAGTGCATGCCCGAGAAGTTTGAGCGTTTCGCTCGCGAAATGTTTGGCAAGTTCCGCACCGAATCAACAAAGACAACTGGATCATCGGGATCAGCGGGATTAGCGGCAGGCAACATGTTGCCCACATCGACGCCATCACCGACGGCCACGCCCAAGCAACAAACACCGCCACCGTCAAACCTGGCGCCTGGCTGTCATGGCGTTGGTCTATTGCCCACTGGAGGACGCGGTTTGTCTGGTGGCGGCGGCAACGGTGCCAGCAGCAGCTCCGTCCAAGGACGTCTTAGTTCAGCCGCGGTATTTAGTCCATTATCATTGCCATCATCGCTGCAGAGTTCGTTCGACGGGGACACCTCGGTGATGACCAACTTTTCAATGATGAGCACATTGCCACCAGATTCACCGCCACAGTTGCAGCCGCCACTACAGCAACAACAACAACAGCAGCAGCAGCAACAACAACAGCAGCAGCAACAACAGCAGGCGTTGCAACAGGTTCAACAACAGCAGCAGCAACAACAACAGCAGCAGCAGCAACAACAACAACAACAACAACAACAACAACAACAACAACAGAAGCAACAGCAACAGGCGTTGCATCAACAGCCACAATCGCTGCCAGTGGCACAACAAATTGCGCAGCTGGTAACGCCCCAAGGCATTGTCCAGGTGCAGCAGTCAAGCGGACATGTTAATCTCAATGCCGGTCCAAATAATTCAACTGTCGGCATGGGTCTAAGCGGCCTCAATGGCATGAACATGAACGCTGGCGGTCCGCCGCCTCCATTCAGCATGCTCGAGTACAATCTGTCGCGTTTGGCCAGCCTCACCGAGAATATTCCGGATACTCTGAACGATGCTTTAAGCGTGGGCAATACAAATGCCGTGGCTGTTGCCTCGGCAGCCGGTGCCGGCGGCTCCTCGTCCCATCACCAGCAGCAGGCGGTCATACCCGCATCGGCTGTTACGCCCACCCAGCCCATCACATTGGCCGACATTCTGTCCGGGGATCAGCGGGCGCTCAACAATCTGCAAGCTCTTGCTAAGCTGGGACTTAACAACAATGGTGAGTGACAATTTGCAAATCTATCTATCCTAGCAATCAAGTCCTGCTTTCTGCTCCTGCTTTGCGCACTATTCACATGCACATTATTATATATAGGGACAAATCTTGAGTTCGTTACTCTGTTTACCTTTTCGAGTGAAGATACACTCAGAAAAGTAGAGAAAAGGGGTTAATTTAGTCATTTTTATGATTTTTAAAATATTATAAAAAATACTAGCGCAGAGATTTTTGAAAATATTTTTGAAGTCACTCGTAGAAATGCTTGAAGAATTTTTCTGCATCAAAATATTTTTTGTAAAAAATCGAGGAAAAAGCTGAAAAATATACTTTTTTCAAAATTCAAAATCTTTAATGCGTTTTTTTTTTGCATCATTCAAACGGAATTTAAACGACTTTTCCAAATATATTTTTTTTTGCTGTGAAGACTTGACTTACATATCTGTTGAAGTAAAAAAAAGGCTGCACGAACAAATGTTGGTCGGAGATAGTGGAAAAACAAAATTGTTGGGAATGCAAGTCATTTTTATTTTTCAACATAATCTCCTTCTTTAGCAATGCTTTTCATCCAACGGTCCTCTAAATTTGTATTCTCCAAATATTAGTTTTGAATTATTTTATATCTTTGGTATTTTATTATTGCTATAAATTAAAAAAAGTTTTAAAGAAAAAAAAATAAGAGCTGTCTTTTGAAATACCATAAAATAAAACATTTTCTTTTACATTTTTTTTTGTAAGGTAAAATAAAAACCAATTAATTAATTCAATACATTTTATTTTTAATATAGTTATTGTGGTTTCTGCCACTTAGCTTAACTATAGGCAGATGCCACAATAATTATATTTAAAATAAAATGTATTGAATTAATAAACTGGTTTTTATTTTACCCTATAAACTGGAAGTTGCTCGTCAGTCCATCAGTGAAGGCACAGCTTATGAATTATCATCTATCATTAAAAATTGTCATAACGAAACCCATTCCAATTTTAATTACAAATTCAGCAAACTACATACAATACATAGTGATTTAAAGCTTCGGTAAATCGAAGAATTTATATTTTTTCTCCTCTGGTTTTATCAGTTTTTGTTTGACACTTTTGAGTTTTTCTTTTTGCAACAACCAACACACTCGCCACACCAAAACCAAAACCGAATCCAAAATCAAAACCCAAACACAAACCACACCAACAATAACTCCAACCCCAAAACACACTCCCCAAAAACAACAACAACAACCAAAAACAACAACAACAACAATACACAGATGAGCATCACGATTTGTTGTCGTCGAACGGAAGCTCAACGTGCCTTGATTATATTTTAACAGATTTCTGCATGCCGGCAGCAACATCGCCCAGCCTGCAGACATTGAATCCAATTGTGGGCGGTGTCGAGGATATGGGTCTCAATAATTTTCATGCTGTTGCCCCACCTGGCACCACGAGTGTTGTAACTGGCCGCAACAAGGCAACACCGATGCAGATACGCTGCAAATTTGGCTCATTGGGCACGGCCAAAGGACAATTTAATTCGCCACATGGCTTTTGCCTGGGCGTCGATGAGGAAATCATTGTTGCCGATACCAATAATCATCGAATCGAGGTCTTTGACAAAATGGGCGCACTCAAATTTCAATTTGGCGTTGCCGGCAAAGAGGAGGGACAACTCTGGTATCCACGCAAAGTGGCCGTCATGCACAACAATGGGAAATTCGTTGTGTGCGATCGCGGAAACGAACGTTCGCGCATGCAAATCTTCTCCAAATGTGGACACTTTATGCGTAAAATTGCCATCAGGTGAGTTTACCTTTTTTAACTGCATAATTATAGTTATATTTTATTGCATATATCCTATAAAATATATTTCTTGTGTTTAGATATATTGATATTGTGGCTGGACTGGCTGTCACCGCCAAAGGTCACATCGTGGCCGTCGATAGCGTCTCGCCGACCGTCTTTGTTATCTCCGAGGAGGGCGAGCTCGTGCGTTGGTTTGATTGCAGTGATTATATGCGCGAACCCTCCGATATAGCCATAAGAGGTACGTAACTAACATAATCTTCAATAGGAACGCAAGGTTATCTTATTTTAACTTAAATAACAAATAAAAAATTAATTTTTGAACGATCGTTCGTGTTCAATAATTTAGTCCGATTGGATCCAGGCAGAAAATAGTGATATAAAAACCAAAAATATTTTTGAACAATCACGACAGACGGATATGGCTATATAGACTCAGCTCATCGTACTGATCTAGAATAGCGGTGGGCACAAATCTATTAGAGTCTATCTAAGTTGGGAGTAGCCGCTGCTCCCGGAGCCACTGCGTGCCCACCGCTGTTCTAGAATCTATTTTTTGTCATTTGTACTTTGATGCGTGATGTTAAAATTTATCGAAAAATCGACAATTAGATTTTCAAGTAGTTGGACTCGATAATATTTTCAACGATATATCGGCAGCTCGATTTTTGCTTTGACGATTGTAACATTTCGATTTAAAACTTTATCCATCATTTGGATTCACATAATTGTATATTTGTTTTTATCATCATCATTACGTATTTCGTTAATTTTTTAAATAAGTAACCAATGAACCAATTGAAAAAATTAAAGAATGTGCTATGTGCCTGTTGATAATAATACCTATTGGTATTATTTGCCGATTTTTGTTTTAACGATTTTAGCATTTCGATTTAAAATAATCAATTAACATTTATTATCACCAAATTGAATTTATTACGAGGGTAGAACTATTGCAATTTTCCTGTTGTTAACTTTACCCTTCCCTTTGACAGACAATGATTTCTATGTATGTGACTTCAAGGGGCATTGCGTGGCCGTTTTCCAAGAAGACGGCACATTCCTCTATCGCATTGGCAACGAGAAAGTCACTTGCTTTCCAAATGGCATTGACATATCCAATGCTGGCGACGTACTCATCGGCGACTCGCATGGCAATCGCTTTCATGTTGCCTGTTACTCACGTGAAGGCGCTCTTCAATCCGAGTTCGAGTGTCCACATGTTAAGGTTGGCAAATACTCTTAAGATCTCTTTGTTTCAAGTTGATTTGTTTGTGTAGTAGTAGTAGTACCTTTAAATTGTAAATATTATTATTTAAATTGTATTTTATATGCAGGTTTCACGTTGCTGTGGCCTTAAAATCACCTCCGAGGGCTATGTGGTCACATTGGCCAAGAACAATCATCATGTGCTCGTCCTGAACACCCTCTATGTTCACTGATTGCAAATCAAAGCGCGCAACAATCGTCCAGCTGTCGATATGAACAAATATAACTATAAATACTCTTCGGGCAAGATTTACGGTTGTCGCAGGCAGCAACAGCAGCATCAACAAAAGCAGCAGCAGCAGCAGCAACAGCAGCAGCAACAACATCAACAGCAGCCTTAATAGCAGCAACATCAACATCAAAATAAGGAACAGCAGGAACAACATAACGCGGAGCAGCAGTTTAGGCAACAATAAAATTCGAGCTTAAACGCCGACTCCTTGTATCTAAAGCTCGCTCTCGACCCATGGACAACAACTCTGAATAGGCAAAAGATAAATGAAAATTGAAAGCAAAGAAAACAAGCAAAAAAAAAAAAAAATACAACACATCAATTAAGAACATGAAACGATGGCAACGAGCGAATCAAATCTCGAACACACACACATATATAAATAATGAATATGAAAATCCTTTAAGCAAAATGTTGTGCCCCCGTACAAGAAAGAACAACAAAAACAAACAAACAAACAAGCAACAAGAAAATGCAACAATACTATTTTTGATCTCTAATTTAAAAGCAACAACAAAAACAAAACAAAAAAATCAATTAGCGCTACTGAAAACAAAAACAACAAATCTATTAAACAAAGAAGGGAGATGAAGATGCAACAAAATAAAAAACAAACAACTTTACTTAGTGTGAAATCAAACAACAATGAAAAGAAAAAATACGAAAAACACAACTTCACATATTTTCAACTCGTTTTAAGAATGAAAAAGAAAATGCTCTAATTTTATTTTTGTTTATATATATTTTTGTTTTGATTACGTTCTTGTTAAAAGTTGTCTTTGAACACAACACACACGAAACACTCAATAACACACACGGCACACTCACACACACGTCACAAACAATTCTACATGTTACTTATTATCTATGTATAGGCATATATATTGTTATATCGACCGATTAGCTTTTTTGTGCATACCCTTCCAGAATCTTTTTGAACAAACAAAACAAAAAAAACAAAAAAACGCATATATATATATATATATTTTACATACTAAGTGTATACATAGATATATATATGTGCGCGTTTTGTGCACATTTCTCACAGTGGGCAGGAAAAACCAGTTGAAACAGTTTTGTTGGCGTCGTATAGCCAATAACTATCGAAAACAACAATTGCAACACATATTTTTGTTTCGATTTTAAATGAAGAATTATTTTCCTTACCGCTGCTTATATAAGGTGATATCTATATATACATATATATAACAATATATTTAATATCTTTAACATATATATTTATATATATATATATGTAAAATCCTATGACTATATGACTTTGCCATATACATATATATATATACAACAACAACAACAACAAATATAAAACTAAATACACAGTAAACAAACGACGGACATATTTGTATAAGCTGTGCATCTATGTATGTATATGTATATGTATGTACGAACAACAACAACAACAATAAGAGCATATGTACGTGTGCGATGTGTGTGTGTGCGAGTGTGAGTGTGCGTGTGTTATATATGTTTTCATTGTCGCGTTGTGCGTGTGTTAGTAATAACAACAACAAAAATTCTACATACAAACTAAATTTAAGCTACAAAACCAAACGACAAATGCAAATTATGCAATACATTAGGCCAACAAACTAAATAATTACAAAACAATACTAATAACAATACTGCGAAAGAAAGAAACGAGAAGATAGATGAAATGAGAAGAAACCAAACAAATAACTATTGTTAAGTTCTATATATATATTTACAATGTTAAAACGATATTCCTTTTGCTTATATACATAAAAAAAAACAAAACAAAACAAAACAAAAACAAAACAAACATATACATACATGTGCATATGCCCACATACATACATATATATATGTATATATACTTTGTATATAAATATATATAGCATATAGCACATTTTGGGGCATGTGCCATTTCTTTCCCGTTGTAATACAATATATAAGGCTGGTTTACTCCCAAGACATTATTATTTTTTAAAATAACATACATATATAAATGTAACTATTATGATTATTATTATTATATTATGACTATTATTATTACTACTATTTTTAATAATTATGTTGTTCTTTATTCATTATAATTTTTGTGAATTTTGTATCATGTAAATGGCAATTTATTTTTTGACTATGTTCTAAGCGAAAATATTATAAACGAAACAATTATGATATATTATTTTAAGAGCAAAGCAACTTATTTTTTATAGGCTGTAAACACATTTTATTATATACACCACACACACACACACACACAAACATGCATACATATTTATATGTAAAGAAAAATAAGCATACACAAGAAAAAAACAACAAATTGAAAAACATTTTGTAAAATGATTTTTTTTGTGTAATTATAAATTCATGTAAATTATATTTTTAGTTTAATATATTTTTTTTTGTATAACAAAAGAAGCTTTTTGTTGAGTGTGATTCGTTAATCGCCGTTAAAGAGAAAATTTAAATGTGTTTCATATGAATAACTGTTTAATCTTGTCATTTTTATTTAAATCTAGTTTTTATATTTAACGAATTATGTAATAATATGCTAATGAACATAGTATAAACGATATGTGCGTTCGCTGACAAAACGATTAATGAAAAGTTCTAAACAATTATAGCCACAAAATTGAATTTAAGCGGCAACGAATACAACTTTTTTTTAACGTATTTTAGTTGTAATGCAAGACGCAACAACATCAACCACAACAATAACATAATTGTTTAATTTTTTTTAATTTTATTGAAAAAGAAAAAAAATACGTGTGAGGCTACACTTATTAATTATGTAAAACCAACAACAACTGTAAACGAACTATATAGATTAAGTTTTGAAAACGCTTTTATTTGTCTTAATGTGTTTATTATAATATATTTTATTTTTTATTTTCCAAGTGACAATTAAGAATTTCGTTATTTGTTTTTAACAAATTAAAAGAGCAAAGTGAAAGAGATAGAAAGAAAACCTCCCAAAGTTGTTGTCGAAGAAATGAAAGAGAAAGAAAATGCAATTTTTTGTGAACAATTTGGCTGTTGAAATATAATTTTAATTTATATGCGTAAACTACGTTATTTGTGAATCATTTTTGTTTACATATTAAATTAAGGTAATATCGTGTTATATCGTATACAATAATACTTACGGCTACGCCTATCTCCTCCCACTCCCCTATCCTACAAAAAAGAAAAGAAAAAAAAAGAACAATAATTGTGCTTAGTGAATTTATTTAGATTTTTTATGTTCAAAAGTTGTTTTTTGTTGTTTGTTGTCTTTGCCGCTGCATTACTACAAAAGATAATAATTATAATGATCATGCAAATTAAAGAGAAAGAAAAGTATTACGAAAAACACTTTAAAACAAACAAAAATAGCAACAAAACAAACACACAAAAGAGAAATATGCCAAAACTTTGTTATTTTCGTCTTCTCTTATTTTGCGCCTTAAATAGTAAAAACAGAAAATCTGTAAGAAAAAAAAAGAAAAACTACTCCTTAAAGCTGTTATATATGTTTTTGAATAATTCAAAAACATAAATGAAGAAATTAATGTTAAAATCTACTTTTTATTACATTTTGTTTCTAGTTATTATGGAAGTCTGCCTTCAAAAGAAAACAAAACACAAACAAAAAACAAAGAAAAAATGAAATTGTAATTCCACGCGCTTTTATTTTTAACATTTACATAATTATTTTGATTCTTTTTAGTTTGTTGTACATCAACAAAAGAAAGCTAACGGCAAAAAAAATCATTTTTGTTCAAAACAAAATCAAATTTTTTAGATTAATTTCAGAAAAAAAAGAAAAAAAAGAAATGATATTAAGTAAACGATATGATTTTCACTCAATGCGTTTTAAAACTTTTCCAAAAACAAAACTATAGAAATTTTTCAAACTAAAAAACTTAACTAATACAAAAACAAAAACCAAGGAACGAAAATGAAAGCTAATTGATTTCCTATTGCATACAAAT
Organism: Drosophila recens; assembly: GCA_037043495.1. Taxonomy (NCBI): domain Eukaryota; kingdom Metazoa; phylum Arthropoda; class Insecta; order Diptera; family Drosophilidae; genus Drosophila; species Drosophila recens. The sequence goes on along the minus strand of JBAMBJ010000471.1, from coordinate 20,999 downwards.
TTATGAAAAAATGTGCTTAAGTTTAAATAAAATTTACAATTTAGTTGAGATTATGAACTAAAACTTTTTACATAAACAGTTATATGTATATGTATTAAATCGTCTAGCAAAAATATACATACATATGTAAGTTTAGCCAATGGCAAAGGCGGCAGGGGAATGTTCGAACATTGGGCGTGGCACTGGACTTATTACAAACACACAAACTCATTACATACTTAGGGCCAGATCAACTAGTCAACAGCGCTAAAAGACGTTGACGTTACGTCTAACGTTACGTCAAACGCAACATCACATTGTATGTTGCCATAGCGTGACAAGTCTACGACATTTAACTACATCACTTAACGAAACGTAACGTAACGCAAAATGTCACGTCACGTTCCAATTAGCCAACTCGGCTAGCTTGTGCCAATGCTATTTTTGAGGCCGTCATTTTGTGGCTAAGCTGCAAAAAAGCAATTAAAAAAACAAAAACAAATAATGTAAACGAAGAAAAGGCATATTATTATTATTATAATTATTATTACATTATTATTTCAAATATAATAAAATTATGGAAAAACATTATTTGCTCCATTGTGTATAATGTGACAAAGTGAACGCTTTCCACCTATTTTGGTTTATTAATCTTGTACTTTATTTATACTTTATGAAATTTGTGTTAATTTTTACCACTCAAGAAGAAAACTTTATACATACAAAAAAAAACAAAAAACAAATATACACATATGTTATTAAATATATACTTATATATATTTATATACATTATATACACTCTCAACGTCTCTCAGTCATCTTATTTGTAATTACTTTGTATAACATTTTGAATTGGAATCTACCAAAAACACCAAAAACTAAATGTAAAACAAAAAGAAAACATGAAAATGAAAATAGCAAGAAAACGAAAGAAAATCACATACTTGTAATGAAAAGAACATTTTAAGATGCTGCCAAAGATTTTTTTATATATACAACAAATGAAAAAAATAATGAAATGAAAGCAACAATTACTATGGTATAAATATTAAATTAAATAAAAACAACAACAACTATTGTACGACGAAGATAATGAAGCGTATTAATTTTGTTTAATAATAATTATATTACTTGTAATAATAAAAAAAAAAAACAAAATCATTATTGAAAATTGAGAAATTGAATTGAAATGAAATTGTGTGAAACGAAGAATTTGCTCAGTATGCAAAATAAAACATTGGTAGCAGCGACTAAACATACACCAACATACACACACTAACTAACTAAACTAACTAATTAAACCTATCACATTTATAACGATTTCAATTGATAATCGATTAGCAACAACAGCAGCAACAACAACAACAACAACAGAAACAAAATTGTTAATAATTTGTTCCTCGATGCGACGCTTACGAAGAAAACCAAGCAAAACTTAAAAATAATGAGATAACATAACATTTAAAACAATTGCAACAAGTTTTGAAAGACATAAAACGTAAATCGTTGAGTTAGTAAAATAAAAAAAATATATATATATATTAAATAAAAAGAAGAGCATATAAACACTATACATATACGATATACATATTGAACCGGAAGTATAGTATATATACATACACATACATACATACATATACATAGATACATATGCATATACATTACGTATACATACATATACATACATATATACATTTATATATGTGTATATAGGAAGTATGGCAAGATCGGTCAAGCAATCAGTCAGGTTTGACTACGCGACATTGCGTGGTTTAGTTATGTTAACTAACGCACTCACACAAACCGACACACACACACACACATACACACCATCAAATGCCTGTGTAGACGCAGTGAAAAAAACACTTGAATATTCTCTCCATTTACAACACTGGATATTCCAATACCAACACACCCACCCCCATCCCCTCAAAAAACGAAAGTGAAAAAGAAACGAAAACAAAAAAAAATTGCCTAGTTGCGTGTTTCATTTTTGTAGATTCTTGTATCATATTGTGCATTTAGTTAAATTTATTTATCGACTATGAACAAAATGTCAAACAAAATGATGTAAAACAAAAAACAAAACCAAACGCTTTATACATCAAATTATTTTAATATAAATATATATATTAAAAAATATTGATTAAAAAACAAAAACAAAACAAAAAACAAAACTTATATCTATATATACATATACAACATATACAAAATATTATGTATTTTATTTGAAATTTTTAAATGTATTAGAAAAAATAACAAAATCGAAAAAAAAATATTTGAAATGGAAAGTTGAAGCTCTACTCTTAACGAAAAAACAAAAAAAACAAATAATGAAATGAATGATAAATTATAGATGATATAATGATGACAAACGACAACTCACAGCAGACGACAAATACACACACAGTATGGCAGCAAGTCTGAAGATAAAAGATTTGGCACGCCCATTGGCTGAATTGAAGGCGTTAGTTAAGGCGCAATAACGATGAATAACAAATGATTATACATATACACATGATCTATATACATACATACATACATCTATATACATACATATACATAAAGAAAGTATGCATAAATAGATGTAATAACAATAATGAGCAAAAGATAAACAATCTAGTGTACGTCAATTTTTTGATGATATTTTTCGCCTTATTATAGACAACAAATACAAAAACCAAAAAAACCAAAAACAAAAACAAAACAAAAAAAAGAATGTATTATGGTTATTTAACAAAAATGAAATCGATGCCGAAGTTGCATGCAATTTGTGGCATGTCTTGATGACGCACCATGGTAGTAGGATCTTTTGGGACTTATTTAGATTTTGAAACTCAAAACATACCGAGAAGCAATCAATTAACAGTAAACTTAAAAATTAACAACAACATTAACATTAACAACAACAAATCTATGAACCAAAAACTAAAGAAAAATAGGTAATAGAAAAAAACTTTATAAACAAGATGTGTAATCAAAAGGATGTTAAGAATACCAGAAAGCAAATGATATAAGTAATGCGCCAAAACCGAGTGAATCAATTAAACACAAAACAAAAACAAAAATTAACAAGAATTTGCCATTGAATGTAAAATTAAGCATAAATTAACAGTTGTAATTAGGGAATTCAAAACAGCCTAAGCAGAAACAGAAAACAAAGAACAAACTTCGAATGAATTATAAACCTGTTTGATGCAGTTTTACTGCCCGCCTCATCCCTGTCCCCTGCAGTTTACATATACACCTGTTTCGAACACCAATTTCGCCTCGATTTCACAGTGACAAAGTTAGACAACATACAAAAAAATATTAAATTAACTTTCTCTCTAAAATTGTGTCTTTATTGCTGTGAAATTTATGCGAAAGTGGATGTCAGAATGGGGCTATTTAATTAAGATATATTATGGGCAATACACCCTATAACAATGATAACAACAACAACAACAACAACAGCAATATATAGCTTCATGATCAGTATCCAGGAGACGACAATTGCTTTGCCTGGCCTGTGGCCGTACAAGTTCCTCGAGTCAATATCAATTATTAATATTAACTTTATAATTATGATTAATAATTTAAATATTTAAATGAATATTATATATTTATATTTATTATATTCATTTTGTATATACTGCGTACATTTACAATTTAAAAGCGTTTGTGTTTTTATTAATTGATTTGAAAGAAAATTAAAACTATTGATGAATTTATTTTTACCCTTAATATTTTAGTTATTTCTATTATTTTTCTTAAACACAATATACAAAATATTACAATAAAAAAAAAAAACAAACAAAACTAAAATAAAAAACAATGTTGATAGAATTGAGTTGTGTTCAGCTTATAGACAAACAAAATAAACAAAAAAAAATAGAAAAGTGAAATTATATATTAAAGAGAAATACAAGCAAAGTCATTATTTAAATATTTTGATTAATTACGTGAGTTTTTATTTATTTTATGCTTTATATTTTTTGCAGGTCTGTTTCTGTTTTAACTAAATTCCACTCTGGAGTAAATTTGTCAGAAAAGCCCTTAATCAACTCAAAACAAAGATGTCTTCAAATGAAGAGCTCCATTTTAAAAAGATGCTATACTATTGCCAGTGGAATTGCTGTAAAAGTGGAAAATGTATAATATATTTCAGTTTTTATTCAACTGTGCCAATTAAACGCAAGTTCATTTATGATATTTAAAGGAGATTTCCAAATTCTTAAACAGAATATTTTCATCAATTCCTTTGTTCTCTTCACATTTTTCGCCTTTTCAGATATTCTATTTATATTGCAGTAAAATGTTGGGTTCTTCCAAAGTTTTGCTGATAATACGACTAACTAATTTAGTTCGATTCTTGTACTTGTACTTGTCCTTAAACTGAGTATATTAAACTTGCGATTAATTTTAATTTTTTGTAGATTCTAATTGGTTTTGCCAAAAGCTTTGTCCATGATATACGATATTAACGAGAAGATGATAAAAGAATAATAATATTTAATGATATTACTTGTAATAATGAAACTACGAGTTGTTGTGTTAAATTTGCGTACATATCAGTGAGAATTATTTACACTACGCTAAACATATTTGGCATAATGTTTATAATGCTAAAACACGTTTATATAATGATACCTTACAAAAGATTGCAAATGTGTAGATTGCTTTTCGATTTTTAAACTATTGATTGATTGATTGAACGCTCGATTGATTGGTGTGCCCAACAAAAACAACCAAACATTTTGCTACATATACATGCTTGTGTATATGTGTCTGTCTGTTTGTCTGCATGTGCGTGTGTGAGTGGACGTGTGTGTGTGTGTGTGTGTGTGAGTATCTATGTCTGTCTCTGCATAGTTTTTATTGTGTATTTGTATGGGTTATCAACAAACTAATTAATCATACACATACTAAACCTAGTGCCATGAACCGTAAACAATTATAATGTTTATATTAATGTGCTGTAATTTAGTGAGTTCTTTTTATAGTTTTAAAACTAAAATATTTGTTTTGGTTTTTTGCTAATTCAAAAACACGTGTAGTAGTAGAATCAGATACGAATTAATGAATATTGCAATACAATTAATTATACAATGAATACCATGTTTTTCTGGCTTAGAGATTAGAAAGTTCCAGTGTTGGAAATTACAAAAGCAACAAAAAAGAAAAAACAAAAACAACCGAAACCAAAAACATATGAAAACCGAAGCAATTAGAAAGCTTTTATTTTTCTAGAATTTTAACAGAATCAACAACAACAACAACAACCACAAAACCAAAAGAAAAGATTAAGTATATAAAAGAACAAAACAACTATTAACTAAAAACTTCCTAATTTCTCTCAGTGTATTACACAAAATCTACATGCATATATACACATACATATACTAATTATTATACAGTATATACATATATATATACACATGTAAACTAGTAGAAAAATAAAATCTACAAATATAGTGCATACATATATAAACAACATGCATATATGTCTACATATATGTATGTAAATAACTCTCGATTTATATAACAAAAAAGAAAAAAAAAGATTAATTAATAACAACAAAACAAATAAAAACTTGTGCAAAATCGCAGCATGCAATTTAAATGTCTCTGGGTTGTTCAAAATAACAAACAAAAAAAAAAACAAAAACAATTTTTACGTGTATGAAAAGCAAAATGAGATTCTAGAGAATATTATTATAAAATCTACATACATAACTAAAAATATCTACACACCATAAACACAACACTTATAACAATACGTATACAATGCTACAATTGATAATAATTACATAGAACAACAAAAACAGAAATACCAAAGTAATATTTAAGATTTGACCAAACCAAATGATAAATAATAATACTTAGCGCGCCTTGCTATGCGAAACTCTTTAAAACAAAAACAAATTGTAGCAAATACAGAAGAAATAGTTATGTACTTAATTGTGGGAGAGAGGAAGCTCCAAGTAGTCAAGTTTAGCAAATATGTATTTTACACTTCCACAAAAAAAGAAAAAAAGAAAATGAGAAGAAAAGAAAACAAAAAAAAGAAAAATCGAGCAAAAAGCACCACTTTGGCCATAATTTTTTGTATTAGCCATTATAATATTAATATCATGGGTAGTACCAAAAATAAAAAAAACAAATATTATGAAAAAGTACACTATGTATAACAGTCAAACAACGATAACGATAAATGAACGTACAATGAGAGATCATATATTTAGATCGGTATGATGATGATAATATGTAGGATGATCACAGCTGCTGCAGCTGAAAGGGCATGGGAATGCGAATCGAGAGACCTATATCCAACTCCGATTGGGTTCTGGCTCTTAAAACAGAAACAAAATCAAATATCGCAAGAATCGCGCGATAATGCAAAGAAATACCAATACGTTTTTAAGGAAAACAATTCCCTGTGTTGTCAAAGGCTTTAACAAAATAAACAAAAAAAAAGAGAACAATTTGTAATTTAGCATAATGTGTGTGTGTTTTTTTTTTAAACTTTTTGCTTAATATACTTATAAGCGTGCCTCACATTTTAGACACACTTTTGAGGTAGACGCCGCCGGAAATAAACAGACAGCAACAATATTTTTGGGCACCAAATATATATATATATATATATATCTATATATTGCATTATTATATATGTATTATATAATATACATACTCATAGATACTTCAACTATTTACTTAAGCGACAACCAAAAAATCAAGGCGAATTTTATGTGTGTGCTTAATGAAAACTAAAAACTAAATAAATTAAAGGATAAATCCCAAAAAGAACATGTGTGTGTGTGTTAAAATCTTAAACACATACATATTTTGATGTCTAAAGTGGATTTTGTAGAGTTCGAAACGCGAAAAATATAAAAATAGTATTTAAAGCGCAAAGGTTTTTCATTACAAAGGAAAAGAAACGAGAAGAGCAACAAGAAAACTTATTATAACTAGAATGTTTTATGAATTATATACACCTTATATACATACAATACATACATAAATTATATATGTACTTAGCTTAAACTAAATATATACATATTTACATACATAACTGTGTATTAACTAACAAATAAGATGTTGATAAATTTTATGTGAATTATTCAAGATGTTGCATAGTTAAAGGAAATCCAAAAACAACCCCAAACAATTGCAAAAAACAAAGAACACATAGGCAAATACCAGTTCCCAATTTCAAAAGCTTAAAAGTTTCATGTAAAATGTTTATAGCATACATTTCGGGGACATTTAAGAATTTTGAAAGCTACCCCAAAAACTATGCTATAAATATTTTCCATGGAACTTTGCGGCGCAATTGAAAGCATATGAGTGACGAGCAGAGCAAATGATGTGCATTACAATAACAAAATGTCACTAAAATCATGCATCTTATATTATCTGATATTATGCATCGTATGTAAAAATATGTATTCCTAGATCTGGTATTCTTTATTGATTTTTTGTATTTGACACAGGAATAGAAGAAGAAATGCGAAATCCAAAACGTTTAGAACTCAAGAAGCTGCCTCAAAAATGTATGAATTAATAATAATTTAAAATATGTGTGTTATACAAATTAAATACAGTCGAACTTCCCTAACTCGAATCACCATTATCCACGAAAAAAGTTCGAGTTAGGGAAGACTTCGAGTTAGGGAAGTAGAATTGTATGAGATTTGCCTAGTATTGCCACTCGATTTTGTTCGAGTTAGAGAGACTTCGAGTTAGGGAAGTTCGAGTTAGGGAAGTTCGACTGTATCTATATATACAGATATGTATATATTAATATACTATATATACAAGGACATTCTTACTAGCTACTTGGCGAATCACAAAAACAAAAACAAAAAACTAAAGTGAACTTACAAAAACAAACTGAACTAATCTTAAAAAAAAAAGAAAATCATCAATGAATTTTACTGAGAAAAACACCAAAAAGTTATTTGCCTCAAAGGGACAAACAGAAAATGATTAAATAAAAGTTAGTAAATTTTTAAGACAAACCGAAATAATAATATAATTATTTCGATAATACCAATTATGTACTTCACTGTTTGGGCAGCATTTAGTTATGTTGCACAAGGGTTAAGATACAATCATGTTCCTCACACACATACATACATACACATCGTACAGCTGTAACTGTTTAACCCTTGTGCATGTAAATGTCATTTGATATCGATAAACTGAATTGAACAACGTTCCATATAAGCTTCAAAACTTATCGCATTAGTATATGATTTAAGACTACTATACGAGGGTATTACGAGTATGAATCATATGCATAAAACTATTTACACAAAAACAACAACAACAACAACAGCCAGAACTAAAGAAACAACAAGAACAACAACCTAACAACCTAACTACAACAAATTATACCATTTTTGCTGACTGTACTCCTTAGGCTTTTTACACCTTTTACCATTTACATACATACATAAATGCCATGGCAAATATCTTTTCTGAATTTTGCATGCAAAACTTAAAATCTAATTAAAATCAATCTACATGATAAATGTAAATGCTTACTTACAGATGTAAGCTCGTAGACGTACATATATACAAATATATATACATACATATACATATATATTTAAATGCAAATTACTAAAAACGCAATTCAATACGGGCTAGCGGTCATCCTATATACATACATACATACATATATACATATATGGACGTTCCAGTTGGCTCAATGTGTTGGCCTCTGGCTTCTCATTCAATCGTATACCCAAAACTTGGCTCTCTACCTAGTCATTAATACACACACACATACACACACACACATGCATACATACATACATATATACTTACTTAGATGATATTATTTAAATCCCCCCGCCTGTGATAGTGTTAATAAATATTGTAAAAAACGGTCAAGTGCCCGGGGCCCATTTTTGTCATTAATATGATATAATGTATAATGACATTTACCCGGTACTCTTATGAATATTTTTCCAGCGTTTTTAGATTCATGTTTTCTTTTTGAAAAATTATTTAGGTAATTAATTTTTACAACAAAAAAAAAGAAAATCAAATTTAAAAAAATAAAAAAATAAAAAAAAACACTAAAAACAAATTCACTAAATGGAAAACACACAGACATGTTTTTGACCATCATCAGACTAATCAGTTTTTTTTTTAAGGATGTGCGTATTAAAATGTTAAATCGTTTTGTGTTTTTCAAGTATGGAACTATAATTATAATCATGTTTAGGAATTATTAAAATATTGTAAGCAATTCAAAAAAGATTCGCAATTAATTTCCATCGACAGAATTTAAAGTATATAGTATATCTAATCAATATGACAATATTCTTTTGTTGAAACGCTTAACAAATCTTCTAGCCACATATCTGACTCCTCTATGGGTATTATAAGGACAGCGAAAGCTCAAGAACGCAAAACAGCTGCATGGTTCCACAAATTTGCTGCGACGATTGATACCCAACTTCACTTTAACCCATTCAAAAGCTATAGATACAGTCTACAACTCGCAGAGAATGAGATGCGTTGAGATACGAGATGTTTCTGATTGAAAAAAGTCCATGCTCGCATAGTGTTTGTGTCCAGTCAAGGGAACGTGCAGTGTTCTAAAAAAGTCAACTAAAAATGTTATTGTATTTTATCTATGGTTTTCACTTTTTTTCCCCTCTTTCACACACACATACTACATACAAAAAAAAAAACAATGAAAATAAAACAACACAATTATTACAAATATCGAAAACTTTGAACCAATTACGTATACAACAATAAAGCACAAGTGAACAACAAAGCATTCTAAATGGTAAAAGTACCTTTAAAAACAGCAACAACAGCAACAACAACAACAAACGAGAAGAACAACAACAATTTTGACTAAAAAAAAAATAATATAACATTTACATTTCCATAAGTTATTCATTCGAATTCTTTAACCGTCAGAGGACAATATTTTATTGAATATTGTGCAGGTTGCCTGAGAGTTATAGAACAAATTGTTGCATTTTGCGATCAGTTAACGGAAATTAATAAGCAATAAATGGACACCCCCTCTCTGTTCCCCGTCCTACCACCCTTCGCTACTCCTAATAATTTGATAACCTTAATAATTCTCAACTAGAAACATTTTTCGAAAATGGTTTCATTTTTATGTATGTATCTACACCATTTTACGGCAAATACCATCTCTATAAATATTTTTAAAAATAATTTCGCTGAGAGAAAAACAATTTGTCCGAATGTTCAGCTGCGAAAATTAAGTAATATTTAAATAATTGATATACATTATAATAATAAAACATTATATACATATATATATATATACATATATAGACCGTGCGTGTAACAACTAGAATCACATAATTCCATCCACTTTTGATATTTTAAATGAAAAGTAACATTATATAAACAATATAATAAGTATATAAAACCAAAACGAGAAACGAGAAAATAAAAAAATATTTATTAATTCATATTAACTGAGATAAATATAGCGCAATGCAATGCATCTTAAGTGTTTAAATGTTGTCCTATCTAAAAGTGTCATTCCTACAACAACAACAACAATAACAACAACAGCAAGAGAGAACAACAACAACAGCAACACTCTTGTGCTTTTGCACGTGAGTGTGTTATGAGAATTGAGAAGTTTTCTTAGCACATACAAACACCTACACAAGCACACACACATAAACAAACATAAACAAAACATACATATATACAATATGAAAACATATTTATATATACGTATATATAATGGCACCAAAATCCTTATTGTAGTAGTTGAAACAGTTACAACAAATTATAATGATATTTACACGTCATGAATAGTTATATGATATTGATATAAACAACAACAAATAAATATAAACATTGCTTTAACAATTATATATGTATATATAGATTTATATACATACATAAAATATATACATAAAATATATACATAAATATACCAAAAACAAATATACAATTATATATTTACGACTAATTAACTTGAGGAAAAAAAGAAAAACAAAACCAAAACCAAAATATTGTACCACAAATCAGTAAAAACCTTTTCTAGAATGTTATGTCTTCCCTTTGAATCAATTATGTATATATATATATAGTATATGCATATATATATATATGTAAAGAAAATAGCAAAAAAAAAAAAAAAATCTAAACATATTTGAAATATTGTCGCAATGTGACCAAAGTGAAATGTTTAACACGGAAATACATAGAGCATACTTTACAAGTTGAACCTTCTAGGCTGGAGTATTAAGATAAACTCTTGTATTCTAACTAACAAAGTAAACTAACCGTTTTCTATATACTTAACTAACTATAAATATATCTACAAGAAAACATTTTAAAAATTTCCTAATTCGAATCCTGTTTCAATAGCAATAATAAACAATTAATAGCAATTAAAGCGAAAGCCACAAATTTACCTATGTATTTGTAACATACTATAGTTTGCAGGTAATTAACTTATGACCTAAAACATAACACTTAAAAATAAATTGTAACCTTAACACTAACATTAGCATTGTTCCAGCATCTGTTATAGTTAACATTTAAGTTCGTTTGACCAAAACAATAGTTGAACAAACAAAACAAACCAAAATATACCAAAAGAAAGAATGAAAACTTGAGCAAATTGAGCAACCAACTTTGAGAACTAAAGAACCTATCTGAAATTGTACTTTTTATAGTATGAATTGAAATTATATATGTATGCATACAGAATCTAATATAAATAATGGAAAAAAATAACACAAAATTATAGTTATATATATGTACGTACATATGTATATGTATATCTTTAAAAGCAGACTACTCAGTGCAACAGATAAGACTAGAAATTGATTACCTGAACCTTGAGAACAAAGCTTGAGTTTTCTTTTACTTTACAAGATACGCTACAACAACAACAACAACACAAAATTAAAAGCACACACATACAACCATACTAACAGCAGTGCAGAGAATAAATTTAAATTAAATTTCTTATTATTAATTAATCGAATCATACATAATAATACTTATGTAGTTTTGCCTAAAAAGCACAAACATCTAAACCTATTTATTTATCAATGGTCAATTGATTGGAAACTATTCTTGTTCCTAATTCCGAATTCGCAACAATTTCTGTTTTTAGAGTAAATGTAACAACAACAACAAAAAAAAAAAAAAAAACAGAAAAATAGAAAAAAATACAAAGTTCATAGCTTCAATTTTTGTAAGTTTTTGGAAATCTTGCGCTGCTTATACAGATCCCTTCTTTGAATGGTTGTGACATTCGTAAGGATTTTTCACTTACGTTTAGCTAACCAAAGCAGACCAATACTTGACTCTCAACTGACTTAACATATTCCCCAAAATGAACAGCTTTCCGTTCCAAAATCTCTTTCACATTTAAGTAACTACGACAATGTAAACGAAGAACGAAACGCTTCCTTCGGCCAACCGAAGACCAAATATCCTTGCATAAAGTACTATATTCAAAAAAAAAATTTTAGAATGAAAGAAAACAAGAAACTTATTAAGTATCTGGTCTGCAAGGATACTTGAGAATGCAGTTAAAATTAACATGGAGAAGAAGACGATAAAAATGATAAAGTAAACGATGAAATAAATGTGTACTCAATTCGTGTGCCCTCCTTCAATATTTTATATTGATATGTTTTGTATACATTTGTATAAATGGTACATACAAGATGACTTAAGATTAGATTGTGCTATGTGTTATAACGGTGTTGTTCTGATATTCCACAAACACACAGACACACACACATGCGTACGTGCGTATAGAAAGCATACAAGAATATTTACAAGAAAGTTAATAAGTATAGAAACTTCAAAATTTAACATGTCCTAGATTATTTGCTCATCGTTTTTAAGTGTAGCGATCTATATGAATGGTATACATATATGGTCTATATAAACAACAACAACAACAACTATAGCTAATTGTGTGTATTTACATATTAAAGTTTACAACTACAACAATGACAAATGCGTACGTTTGTCTATAGCATTTTTAAAACGTTTTCGTACTATAAAGTGACTTGAAAAATTCCGCAAAAAATATTTATTGAAAAAAAATAACAAAAAAAATTAAAAAAAAAAACAAATACTATGAGACAGGAGCAACTAAAGTGAGAGATTTCTGTTTCTAGAACAATAGTATAACCATTGCAATCAGGTACTGAAATCAAAATTTTCAATTAAACAAGTATATAAAATATTAATAATAATTGTATTATTTATTGCTCTTTATCGATTTTAGTTAACAACAAGTACACAATAAATAATGCAGTTACTTACATGAAGCAAAAAAAAACAAACACACTTTTCTCCACAATTTCAAAACAATTTGAACTTAAATGTTGGAAATTAAACGCAAAAGTGAATAAATGCTATATACATACTATACATATATATTATATATATAATATAAGAATAATTATATATATTTTCTGGCAAATGCTGGAATACTTACTACTCGTATGTACTAATTGACTTAAACAGCGAGCATGATGTTTAGCTAAATTGAGGTTAATAAGATTTCAGGAACACACAAAACGATTCATTTACACACCGACATGTTTTTATCGTTGTGTGGTGATACGACATGCTTACATTTACTTATACATACATATACATATATATATATATATATATATTATATACATATATACTATATATTTTACACACATATACGTACATCATATACATACATACATACGTGCATAAATACCTACTAATATTTATTAACTAATATGCTAGGTAGCTGCAAAAAAAAGAAACAAATTTAAAAAAATAAAAACAAAAACAAAAAAATGTCCAGACGTTCAACGAAACCAAATGCAATATTTAATTATACAACTACATACATATATTTTACAATTTATTTATATACATATGTATACATCATAGGTTATGACATATGCTACATCATTTTTGCATAAGCCAATAAATTGTTTGTTACATTTTTGAACATTTTTTCTTTACCAAAAAGCTCACAACAACTAACAAAAAAAAATTACAAAAAAAAAACGTAATAATAATATATGAATAATGAATAAAATGAGAAATACAACAAAAATAAACCACGTTGCGCCAAAAAAAAAAAAAAAAAAAAAACACACAATTTATATATACATTTATCAAAGTCAAAGTTGGTATTAGTACGAATAACTATAGCAACTACAAATAAGTGATTAGCATAAGCAAAGACCAAATAAGAACCGAAATGTTTACCGATAATATTTGACATAATAATTGTGTAGATCCCGACGGAAGTGGTTTAAGGATCGATTGAGCAAGCACTACGAACAAAATAGCCTTACCAAGAACACAGACACTTTAAATTACATAACACCAAGCAAAAAACACAAATGTTACCAATGATTCCATCTTGTTTTTTATTTTATTAGAAACACCAAATTGAAAATACCAGCAAAGAGTTGACATTGACAAAAAACCGTATTGATAAAGTCGAAATCCATATTTTTACAGTACTCAGAGACAGTTTTGAGGCAGTTTTTAATAACAGATATTATTACCTTAATACCAACTATTATACATATAATAATGAAACGATTATGGCATATGAAGAAAAAAATAATGAAAATGAAATGCATAACGCTTCCGACAATAAGCTTTGGCCACACTAAAGTATAATAATAATAAAATTAATAATAATATGCAAAAAAGATAAAGTAAATAAAACAAAAACATTTACGTTTTACAAGCAAGTTTTTTGCGTTAAACACAAAAACACCTAAAGCAAATGATTATGATACTAAGAGAATAAAAATAAAATAAGAAGGTACGTTTGCCCCATTCAATGCATATACTCGTATATAGTTACATGTGGTACTTACTGTACACATATTTTTGGAGTTGAATTAGGACAAAAGAAAGTAATAATAATACTAACATCAATATAAAGGAAATGTACTTATTTTCATTACACGCATTTGAAGCGAACATATCAAAAGAAAAAAAAAATAATAGCATATAATATAAAAAAAAGTTAATAACAAAATCCAATTCATTGCGGTATCATAGTGAACTCGTGACAATTGACAGTTGATTGTTTAGCTCTAGTAATCGAATAATACTAAAAAAGGTACTAACAATTGAATACGAACTCTATTTGCAATTTTTGGTAAACATTTAAGTGGCGTCACACCCTAGCAAGCAATAGAAGTTTTACACATGGCATTATAACAGTGGTCATGCATGTATTTATATGAATTAAACCAAAACAAACAAATAACAAAACAACAACACAGAAAAAATACATAGTACATATGCATGTATTTACATACATATTGCTACAAAGAAAAAAGGAGAAAAAAACAAAGTTCGAAAGTTCTTTAGCTGTTTCATCATTTAAAATTGACAAAAAATATTTACACGCGCATTTAAATGGCAAACATGGAATGAAAATATACTAAAATGAGATACCAGATCATCAAATCAAATATATTATAAAATAAAAACAAAAAAAAACTGAATTTAAATTAAGCATAAATATTTTTTGCTGTGTCTTAGTCCATGTGTCGTAACGAATTTATTGAACTTAATATATGAAACTGAATAAAACAAAAAAAAACATAAAAAAAAATTTAAAACAAAAGATGCATTAAAACAACATTTTACGATTTTAAGTTGTTTATTAATGTAAGCAAAAACAAAAACCAAAAACAAAACAGGCAACAATATTTCTACAAAGTTAAGCACAAATTTTTTCAACTACGAAATTGCCTTTAACTTGTATTTTATTTTTTACTACTTACTAAATATAATGACAATTTTAAAAATTAATAATATTTAAAAGAAAACTACGCTGAATTCATTTGAATGTTTTGCAAAATTGCGCCTAAAAAACTGTGACTAATATAATAATAAAGAAAAAACTAAATAAATCCAAAAAAGGAAAACTCCAATTAAATTATTTAACAAAATACTAACTTTACATTAAGTTATTAAAACTTGAGGAAAGTGAATGCATAAGGCTCAAGATATACATAGCTATGTATGTATATCTTTGGCAAAATATGTGTAAATACTAAACACACAGATACACCTCTAGACACACACACACACAGACAATTGTTGGTACATACATTCTACATATGTACGGCTGAGTACGCTGAGCTGTTACGGCATTTGGCCAGCAGATTTACATACACCCAAACATACACACTCAGACACACACATACACACATTTTGACACATACTTATATGTGTATATACAAGTACATACATATATTGAGGCTATATAGAGGCTATATATACAAATGTGTGTGTATATACGAGTATGAGTAGTAACAGTTTATACATTAAAGGCATCAACTTTTATTAATATATACACAAGCACTCAGATAAATATACATATGTATATATATTTATATATATGGTATATATGCGAATATATATATTTATATATATATCGAATATTTGATGAATGCAAAATAAGGAAACAAAAACAACAGCAATTTACTTATATGAAAAAAAGTTTCTTTCATGTAATTCGCAAATGCAAAAAGAAAATTTATGAAAAAAACAAAGAACAACAAACTAAAACAACCAACTAACTAACAAAAACGAGAAAGAAAACAAGGAAGTATGAAATAACATAAAATATACAATATACATATGTATATAACCAAATTTAAATATTTAATAAAACAAAAAAACAAATGATTTATAAATATACATATATAATAATATATGAATGAATATATTTATATATATATATAAAATACTTATATATGCATATATACATACCACGTCATAGTTTAAATGTTTATTTATTGTATTTGAACAAAATAAATAATTATAAAACCAAATTTAAATAAAAGTAATAAAACAAAATATCAATGGAATTTCAATTTTTTCGGTTTTAAGGGGTGTTCAACTCCTGAACATAACTATACAAACTATCTCGTCATATCAATGATTAATAACATTTGCGGTTCCTCGAAATGTTCCTTAGAGTTTCACTCGATTGTAAACTACTATAAATTTTCAATTTGCACTTCTTCATTTTAGTTCATGAAGCCAAATTATATTACTTTGTTAACTCTGAGCTCCAATCTTCCTACATATTTAATTCATTTTTCCATAATACTAAAAAATTTTACGATGACTCTGGGTTTTCTGATCTTTTTGGTTATATTTTTCAATACACGTTTTTCTCTTTATGGCCTACTAATATATATTTATTACTTTTATATGACTCTAACATCTAATGCTGCCATTTTTATAAAAAAAAAATTCCGAGATAAAATTAATCCGATGCGATGTAGCCAGTTCGGAAAACTCTGATTTTTAAAGCCAGGTACTTAATACTGATTTAAGTTTCTTCTTTTTCTTCTATTGAAACCCAAAAATCTCCACTCACACTACAAGTGGTGTGCTGAAATATAGTAGTTCAATACTCCTCAATTAAAACATACGCTAACACTTTTTAATCTGCATCTGCTACTTTTATCCTGCAACCATAACAAACGTCAACAAAATTGAATAACTTTTGAAAATAAAATTATTTCCTAGGAGTAGGTGGCAAATAAGAAAATTGAAATCTTAACTGAATAAATAACATGGACTCCGCTTCGCGAGATTTCACAGAAAATTATTATAATTTTTTCATTTGATTTTCACATATTGCTAGTTTTTCTGACAATGGATTATAAACTTGTTTTACTTTGTGTGTACTTTATTTTTTGTTTTCAGATTACATTTCAATGGACTCCTCTTGATAAGTATCACTTGAATACTCGGGCGATTAGGCACCATTATAATAGTCCAATTATGCAGACAGTGTTTATAGCATTGATTAAAGTCAGCGCTAAAATTAATAAACGGCAAACGACACACACTTTAAAAACGGAATCTAATTCTAGCAGCAATTATGGACAATAAAAGTCTTGAGAGTGTTGATAAAGAATATAATTGGTCATCTGCTATTAAAGTAAAATTTATAATCAAAATATACGAATCTTAGAACCTTTGTTGAAGTTCAACTGATTGACCGAGATATCAAGTACATAAACAATACGGTCCGCGATTCGAACGTGGATGTAATTACGGGACATTCTTACATTTTTTAAATGAACTTTCCACTCTGGCAATTGACTGCTTGATTTTTCTATTTACATAGCTTAGTTTCACCAAAAGGAACAGACCAAACCTGTAACTTTAATATCCTACCATAAATATACATATTCAAAATTCGAAATTTATTCTAAAAGCCCAATAAAAAGCTAAAGATAGAGATGGAGCTTTGTAGCTTCAGCAAAAAAACCTGAAAGTACCGCAGGCATGAAAATTTACAAATCCACTTTTAAATAAATATTTATGGAAACTTGTTTTTGTCAATTAATTTTTTTAACTCCAACACAGTGTGGACTTCGGAATAAGAAAAATCCATGTAATTTTTAACAACTTGCTACTTTAACACGTGCTATAAATAAGTGTATACATTATTTTTCATGCATTAAACTATAACATGGTGGCTTAGTTTTGAAGAGAAAAAAGAATTACCCATTCATTCTTTTAAATAAGTTCAAGGTTACATATAGTAAGTATATCCGGCTGATTAATTCTATAGACTTTTGAAGCTCATGTTAAATATTAAGCATGTACTTTAACATGAGATCAATATATTTTTTTAAGGTTCATTGTTAATCCGCCTGACAAATCCTACCACGCATTTTAAATTTATGTGAAATATTTAAATATATTTTTTTTTTTTTGAGAACATTTAAAATTATTTTACATTTTTGATATTTTTTTTGTAGACATCTTTTGTCTAACCTTATATAAAAAAAATAAAATTAAATAAAACAAAAAAAGACAATGGCGTTGAATACACAATTTTTATTAGGCAATAAGAATATTGAAGGATCCGCTCAATGGTGCGATCTGGCAATGCAGGCATCGATGTGGCCATTGACGACATCAAGGGCATCGACGGCCTTGGCGGAGGCCACATGGGTGCAGACATTGCCGTCGGTGAAGACGGCGGGGATGCGTTCGTTTGTGGACTGCGCGATGGTCTTGAGGGAGGAGGTAGCGTTGACCAAGTAGAGGGTGGCCTGAATTGTGAACTTGGCCATGCAGGATTGCTTGAGGACAGCGTTCTTATAATTTTGGCACTTGTTATAGGTGCGGCCCAAAGCGTAGCCTCCAAAGACCAACTGCTGGGTGGCCTGATTGACATCGGTGACAATTTCGGCGGAATCATGGGCGGCTGTCAGACCGCAAACATGCAGCTCCTCATGTGCCTGGTCCACAATGCTGGCAATCTCAGCATCTTCAGCGGCCACACACTCAGGACTGTCATCGCGACGGGCCTCCAGTTGTTCCACGGCCTCCTCCAACTGATGTTGTGGCTCCATGACAATTTCCTCGTACTGATGCGACAGCACTTTTCCGGCATTCTCACCAATATTGGACATTTCATCCACAATGCTCATCAACTGGACATTCCATGGCGCCGGAGGCGTAAGCGGCTGGGCGTGGCCAACAGCCACCAAAAGGCACAGAACAGTTGCGATGACTAACTTCATTTTGTGTAAAAACTTAAACATTTGAGCATGTCCACTCCGTATTTATACCCTGGCTAAGCTCACGGTAATAATCCTTATCTAAATTTTACGCTTGCTACGCTTGTTTCTGGCGCTGATAACAGCTGATAATCCGTCATAAATCAAAAGCATTTATGGGTCCCGTTCAATCGATCACAGATCAGCATTTTTATGTATGTTTAACATACCAATTAAGGCTGTTAAATTGGTTGAACTTGTAAATTAATTAACGCTTTTTTAAAGGTTTCATAAAGCTAAATTAACTTGCCATTTCACTTAAGAGCTTTTCTGAATCGAATCATTCTGTCTAAATACTCTTATTAAAAAATCAGAGGCTATTTCTACAACGTCACATAGTGAATGAAGACGTCATAAAGAAATTTGTTTCTTTATATGGGTGAAACGTGAAAATGTACAATACGAGGGCTGCTATATATATTTCTGGCCTAATAATGAAAATGCGAATATTTATCATCAAAAATTGTTTTATTGTTTTTCAAAGTATTCTCCAGCCTGATTTATACACTTTTGCATGCGCTCAAACCAATTGTCGAAGCACTTTTTCCACTCCGATTGAGACACCTCCAAAACATGGTTTTTGAACGCTTCAACAGCATCTTCTGGGCACGAAAATCGTTGACCACGCATTTTTTTCTTGATGTGCGGGAATAAAAAGAAGTCATTGGGTGCCAAGTCAGGGCTGTACTGCGGATGACCCATCAATTCGACGTTTTGGCCGGTCAAAAAGGCGCTGGTTTGAGCCGATGTGTGAGAGCTCGCGTTGTCATGGTGAAGAATGATTCGTTGTTTGTTTTTCGAATTTTTCCGAAGACTTCAGGCAAACAAATTGTGGTGTACCACTCAGAATTGACCGTCCTTCGTTGCTCAAGCGGAACAGTCGCCACATGACCAGTTTTGCCGAAGAAACAGGCGACCATTTGCTTCGAAGTGCTTCTTCCACGAACAACTTTCGTTGGATTTGGCTCGTCTTCGAAGACCCACACGGTCGATTGTTGTTTTGTTTCGGGGTCATACGCATAGATCCAAGATTCGGCACCTGTGACGATCTTATGAACATCTTTTGAAGCACCGCGATCGTATTTTTTCAACATTTCTTTGCACCAATCGACACGAGCCTTTTTTGAGCGATTGTCAAATTGTGCGGGATCCAACGACAACAAACCTTTTTTACGGTCAGGTGTTTATGTAATATCGAATGTATGCTGGTGGGAGAAATGCCCAAGGATGCCTCTATCTCCCGGTATATCACATGACGATCTTGCATTATTAGTTCACGCACGGCATCAATGTTCTCTGGCACAACGGACGTTTTTGGACGACCTTCACGGAATTCGTCGTTGAGCGAACTGCGACCACGATTAAATTCGTTATACCAGTTTTTCACGGTGATATAGGATGGTGCTTGATCGC